>CAKAKR010068942.1:0-56729 GCA_916700685.1 Adelosebastes latens
GTCAATCACTCGCGAACTCCGACCAAACGGTCAAACTAGGCAGCGCTGATCAAATATGAATCAATATTATGTTACGTTACTGTCTATTTCTCTCCTCAAATGTTCTCAGAATCATCTTGTAGTGCACGGTTTAGCTGGAAAATGAGAAAGTTTGTGACGCCGCTGCCATTTTAAAATCTGGTGAAGGAACGCCAAGTTCCGGTCACATGACCGGAGCACAGCCAATAGGAACGCTCTCTCAATGAAATGACCTGTGATTGGTCAAAGTCTCCCGTCACGGGCTAGATTTTCTAAAGCCTGAAAACAGAGCCATGAGGAGGAGCAGAAGTCTAGTTATCTCTCAGAACACTTGAATTACAATATGCTGAAAGGTTATTATGGAATTTTTGCCCAATGATGCCAAAAATATATACTGCCTACTGAAGCTTTAACAAGAAAGAAAAGAGAAGAAAAACAATTTAAAGGAACAGTGTGTAGGATTTGGCAGCATCTAGCAGTGTGGTTGCAGATTGAAACCAACTGAGTACCCCTCCGCACTTTAACCTCTCGGTTAGTAGGTAGCGCGGACTCATGTCAATAAAGCAGCACAGTTCAGAGGCTTCATGTGTCATGATGAGTCCTCACACGCCTCAGTGTCTTGCGGGCCCTCTCTCCCTAAAGGGCGCCGTTTTGAGGCTGCTTTGTCCATCCCCTTTCCTCATCCCTCTGTGTGTCAGCGAGTGTAGACGTACCTCAAAGTCATGTTTGCGTGCCCTTTCCCCCCTAAACAGCGCTGTTTTGATGCTGCTTTCTCAGCGCATTACGCACCGCCAATCCCGACAGTAAGCCCATGCGTAACGCAGCCTGCGGAGGCTTCCTCTCAGCCCCTTTTTGGTCCGAGCCTCACATACGACATAAGTAATGGCGACGAGGGCTCTCGGCTCATCTCGATGACATGACTCAGGAAGGACTCAGCCAGACGTTTCTCCTTTTTCTCAGCTGAGTTAGACGGCATAGCGCTGCAACGCGTGTCTTTCGGTAAAACTGTTGTTTGGATTTTTATTTGATATTGAATAAGAAGCATTTTCCAAAAGGTTTGGTGTGTTTTATGCATATCTGTAATAAAACAAACAATGAATATCCAAATACTAAAATGGAAAATCGATTACCTGCCCAAAGAACAAATAACTCAATAGTTAATATTCGGGTCCAACCTTAGTAGAAACATGGCGGTGCAACATGGCGGACTCCGTGAAGATAACCCACTCCCTATGTAGATATAATAGAGTTTCAGATGATTATACACCACTGAAATCATAATAATGAATGCTATATCCCCCGAAATGCTACACACTGCTCCATTAAAGGAGAAAAATGTGTTAATTTTGCAATTATTATTATTATTACACATAAAACAGTGGAGTCTGTGGGAAGTAAATCCAGGGGTTGGTCCACTGGTCTGGATATTTGGGCGTGATGACACTGTGATATGTGCAGCTTTTTTAATAATGCTTCACAGCGCAGCGCATAATCAGTTGATGCCCTCAGTGTCACACTATTAGGAGATAGAAGACAGTGATTTATTGCAGCTTAAATGAAGATGATTGCTCTGCATGTGGTACGTTATCAACAATACATTAGCCCCTCGCTGCACTGTGTTACATGCCTCTAACTCATGAATGCAGATCATTATGTGTAGGCACCAGGTGGATGTGTTTACGTGTTTTGTATGTAGGCCTGACTGTTTTCCCCCTCCGTCTGTGCTCCTCAGGGTGCTGCAGAGCGAGTACAGGAGGCTCAAGTGGAAGCACGAGGAGGCGGCGTCGGTTCCCATGCTGACTGAGGCTGGAGAGAGCGGTCCGGGTTCACCCACGGAGGGAGGGCAGGAGCAGGACGAGGAGCTACTGGCCGAGGCGCGGGTCCTCCGGCAACACAAGACGCGCCTGGAGACCCGTATGCAGATCCTGGAGGACCACAACAAGCAGCTGGAGTCCCAGCTCCGCCGGCTCAGGGAGCTACTGCTACAGGTACTCCTCCGTGAGAGGCATGGTGGTGGAGAGAGTTGTATAAATACATTTAGTTTTAAGGTACCTGCAGTGAGTATTTCTACCTCTAATCCACTACATTTCAGAGGGAATTACTGCACTTTCTACTCCACTACATTTATTATACAGCTATAGACACTAGTTACTTTGTAGATTCACACTTTTACATACAAAACCTTTGATCATCTTCCAAATTATGATAATAAAATAACACTTTATTTTACAGGTCTGCTATGACCGAAAGTTTCCTGAAAGTTTCTGGGAATAAACTATGTACTCACTCTCACTCTACCTATCTATCTATCTATCTATCTATCTATCTATCTATCTATCTAGCTATCTATCTATCTATCTGTTAGCTACAACCGTAATATGCAGCCAGTATTAATACACCAATAATAGGGATCAAATAGTATATTGTAGCAGTCCTGTTCCCCCGATTAACTTTATCTTTTGAGTTGATTTGAGGGTTATTCAGATGACGAGAGGAGGGAACTGCACACTCAGGGCGTTCTGATCTTTTCCTTGAACTAATGCAAACTTCATTTTAGCAGATTCAGCCAGAAAACTCTGGTCTTTAGGCCCTTTAGAGACTTCTTTACCGTCTTAACTTCTCTGATTTTGAGCGTTGTGAAACCAGCTGGAGTGAATATTAAGGTTACATGCGTCAGGGCAGACCTTAGTGCTGCTCATGCAAAAGTATTGGTTTATTTTCAAACCCTTTATACACATTTCCTTATTATCGAAGAGGCATTTTACTCGAATTAAAGAAGCATTTATTCATAATTATTGAAGAGACATTTGGTGTATTATTGAAAAGACATTTTATCATAATTAAGGAATTGATTTGTTTTTCATTCTGAAGGCACTTTGTGGGATTAGTTTCTCCAAGTAAATATTTCTGTATTTTGGTTGTCAGGCTGGGGAATCAGTACGGCCACAATATTCATAATAATATAACACTTTATAGTCATTATGTACACTGAGTACTTTTTTTTTTTTAAACAAAGTTTATTTCTGAATTTTGTTAATACAACTCTGACAATCAGCTGCACAAACATGTTTGGACTGCACACATATACTGTATATATGTATACATATATATATATATATATATATATATACACACATACACCAAACTTTAATCAGCCACAAAGTTATCTGAGTCTAAGGAATCAACACGACGAAGGAAAGGTTGCCAAATCAATGAAAACTTGTCAGCTGACCCCTTAATAGTATACCGGATCGTCTCCAACTTAATGAAATACAACATATCTCTGAGCCATTGTGTAAAATGTTGAAGGGTTGCAATCTTTCTACTGAGTACTTTTGATACTTATACGTATATTTTGCTGTTAATACTTCTGTACTTTTACTTATCCTCCGTATCACACTGTACCTGGGATGTAAAAGAAGAAATGCATATATATATATAAGTGGCTGCTTTATCTGAGCAGCTTACAGAGGAGTATCTGAGTGTTTTTTTCCTCTAGTTAATGCCTTCTCCTCTTGCTCTTTTGTGGCGTCCCCATGTATAGATATAATATTGATTTTCATTGCAACGCGGATGATACGCAACTGTATGTCCCCGATAAAGCCCAGTACCGCTTGGTGTGCTGAAATTAAGAATTGGATGTCCTGCAGTTGAACGACTCCAAATCAGAAATAATTAAATTACCCCTCCTGGCCCCAGCGGTAGCGAGCCTTATCTAATAATGTTAAAAAAAAAAAAAAGAGGCTGTAATCAATTTGTATAAATCTAATTTATACAAAACTCTGCTGCCAGACTTTTAACACGTTCTAAGAGAAGCACTCCAATCCTCTCTGCCCTTGATTTTAACATTTTACTGCCCGTTTTAAAAAGCCTTGCATGGTCAGGCTCCTGCTGTTATCTGTAATCTGCTAATTCCCTTTGAGCCTGATCGCTGCTGGAGATAAAAGATACTGGCATCATATGAAACTAGAAAACTAATGAATCCATTCGTACCAACCATGTCATAGTAGCTCATCAGGAAGGAGGATAAATAACGCTCCAAATTTACGCTAGATTTTGGTGAGGGGAAAAACTGTCATGGCCATTTTCAAAGGGGTCCCTTGACCTCTGACCTCCAGATGTGTGAATGAAAATGGGTTCTATGGGTACCCACGAGTCTCCCCTTTACAGACATGCCCCCTTTATGATAATCACATGCAGTTTGGGGCAAATCATAGTCAAGTCAGCACACTGACACACTGACAGCTGCATATTTTTTATGCTAAATGCAGTACCTGTGAGGGTTTCTGCAGTTTGCCATGTTATGATTTGAGCATATATTTTATGCTAAATGCAGAACATGTGAGGGTTTATGGACAATATTTGTCATTGTTTTGTGTTGTTAATTGATTTACAATAATAAATATACACATACATTTGCATAAAGCAGCATATTTGCCCACTCCCATGTTGATAAGAGTATTAAATACTTGACAAAACTCCCTTTAAGGTACATTTTGAACAGATAAAAACTGTGATTAATTTGCGATTAATAGCGATTAACTATGCACAATCATGCGATTAATCACAATTAAATATTTTAAACGACAACCTCAAAGCAGACAAATCCTGGCGCGCCCCCCTGGGATCTTTGGCGCCCCCCTAAGGGGACCCGGACCTCAGGTTGGGAACCACTGCACTGTAGCTGCAGCTTGAAATAAAGAGCACAGGCAGACTCAAGTTCAATAGTTTTTTAACTTTTGTATGCATCACAGTGCATACATCTCAGTAGCACAAAGTATTAAAAAGGCAAAGAAGGGACAAGTAAAAAAAAAAAAATATGCAAAATAACAACTGCTTCTGAAAAATGTAAATTTAAGACGGAAATACCAGTAGTATGGGAACACAGAGAGTGTGGTATAGAAAGAGGATAAGCTTTGAGACAATATATAAAAGGATTTACTGCAGTCTAAAGGAAAGGTGTGAGAAAGAGTTCGATGTGAGAGTGGGAGCTGACACACACTCAGTTACTAGGTTACTATAATAAGAAAGAGTAAATTGTTAGCTGTGGGAGTTCAGATGTAAATTACGCACGTAGGTTACTGAATAAAGAAAAGAGTGAGTGACGAGGGAAAACAAGGCTGAGAAGGAGGGACGCGATGCTTCTTCATCAGGTTAAAGACTTGGAAATTGAGAGTAAAGAGACGGAGGAGGAGGAGGAGGAACACATCCCTGGGTAAAAAAGAAAATATATTCTTCTTTCCTCCCAGGACAAATATCACACTTTCATTTCCTCAAAAAAATAAAATCAGTAAATTCTGCTTTTGTAGTTTACGTATGAACGCCTCCCAATCTCTGCAGACGCCACAATTTCCCTGCAACTACTGAACCTACTCACCTCCTGAGTATTGCTGCTGTGTTGCTAAAAAACAAAAGATGGTGCATATGATGTGATATATCCTCCAGAGTTACATTATTCATCTTTGACTGTGATTTGAGACCTTCCCCAACTACCTCTTGTCTGCATTAATGCTGCTGTGTGCAGTGTCACTATCTGTTTTATCTGCCTATCAAAGCACAAATCACGCTAACCTGATGGTTTTGTGTAACAGCTGTCGGGCACATTTTTTTTATATTTATATAATTCTGCTGAGGGATGGCAGCGGAGGGCTGCTGGCTGAGTGCCATTAACTATCACATTCATTACTATGGGAGAGGCTAAATGTCTCCGTAGCCTGAACCGTGATGGATATGAGCGATTATTTGGATTGAATGATGATCAGTCTCTTTTCTGAAAAACAGCCCAAAGATGACTCGGAGGCCAACGGATCAGAGCCGTCCACCCTGTCCTCTCCGGTGTCAGGAGGGGGTCACCACGGGGAGCCGGCCAGCAGAGAGACCACCGACACCGAAGCAGCAGGTCAGTGACCACTGATATATTTGCTCCATTTGAGTCTATGCGGAAGTAGAAGGAAGTTACCACTTTATATTGTTGTAGTCTGAGTAATGTGACGTCATATCCTGTTTCAAAAACCAAAACAAGGCCAGGGGTCGGGGGATACCGCAAAATTTTCAATCCGATATCGAGTAAGACAGCGCCAGAATCACGGATATTAATACCGATTCAGATACTTTTTATGTTAAATGTACTTTCATGTTTATTTTCGACTATTAATTACGTATCACATGCATGTTTAAACACAGGACACGCCGCCGTTTCATCTCACGCAGGCACAGAACGTACGTGCTAAATCGGCCGTCGACTGTAGTCTTTGCGTTGTAATCAAATGCGAGAACCAAGACGAAGGCGACGTGAGGCGACACAACAGTCGTCATTCATCGCCGCCGTTTTTTTTATGTCGGCTCAATGTGTCTGGGCTAGGGATCTTAATAATTACCCGTTTAACCGACAGTAAGCATTTTAACCGATTAACACTATCGGTTAAAACGGTTAAAAGAAATGTTAATAATTAACTCAAAAGCTGAGCGGCTCAGAGGAGCGGCTCGTCAGTTTAAGGAGAAAAGCTGGTCCACCTTAACAGCCCACCTTAAGAGACGGAGCCAGAGTTGCAGGATACAGGAAGTTCGGTCTCTCCGGCTCGCTTGAGTGGAGCGAGTTGTAGTTTCGTAGCATTTATTCACCGACAAATAAACTGTACACACACTGCTACACCTACGTTCACAGCTAGAACGCCACCAACAACCTCACACTCACCGCCAACACACACACACGGTCTGTTGGAAACTCGCTAAAGTTATGCCGACTATGTGTGCGGCGGCGAGCACGAAGCCTCCGGCAATGCTAGAGCTGCTAACGTAGCACAAATACACACACTGTTGGACACTCGCTAAAGTTACGCCGGGCAGACACACAGCTGACAACCTGCTAAACTAAACTAAATGTGCGGTGGAGACTTTTACTGGGAAAGTGGCTGCATGTCCGCGACACTACACGCAGCATCGTAGCTGCTAAGTTAACGCTCCCAGACAGTGAACTGGGGACTCCCGTCAACCAATATCTGTTGTGCTCCTGCAGCTGGTACACCGCTGCATGCGAGGCACAAATCTTGTCGGTTAACGGTTAATAATCGGTTAACGAGGGTCGGTTATCGGTTAAGAAAATCTTTCAAAATTAGCATCCCTAGTCTGGCCCTATAAGTGTATCGTCCCGGCCCTAGAAACAATTCATCCTCCACTCCCACCATCCCCCGCCTCGACATTCATAGAGGTATGTAACCATCTGTGTGTGTGTGTGTGTGTGTGTGTGTGTCAGGAGATGATATGGATCACGAACAGGATACGGTGCTGCAGCTCCAGGAAGTCATCGAGCAGCTGAGAAACGTCTTCCCTTCAGAACCGGGTGAGATCAGCTAGCAGCCGTAGCAGCAGCAGCCCACGCTTCACAGACAGACTCTTTGCTCCTCCATCACCCGCGGGAGAGTGAGAGATGGAGAGGAGAGCAAATATGTACTGCTGTGGGTCGATAGTTGGGAGGAGGGACGGGGAGATTAAAATGGCAGGGGGGAGGAGGAGTGAGATAAAGAGAGACGGAGACAGCAGCGCAGAGAGAGGAGAAAGAAGAGCGTCGCTGTCACACACTTTGCAAACTGTCCCGTCGCATTTAAAATGCAATTTGCCGGGCAGTCCAAAGCCTGTAACTTGAACAAAGAAAGGGATTATCATAATTATAGCCTCCTCGGTTATAACATTTTCTCAGCCTCGTGCATGCACTTTTTAAAATTGTAAAAGCTTTTACTCGTCTTCTTGTTTCCTAATTTCAGGCACCACCTCACACATCTAACCACCGGGTGGGCCTGGAGGAGCCGAGCGAAAGGAACGCCTGACGGCAGAGGGAGGAGCTCCGTACGGCTGAGGTCAGGCCGCGGTACAGCCGGCCCTGCGACCGCTGCAGCAGCTATGATACCCAGAGCTAACCCTCCACTGGAATCTGTGCACTAAAAGCCTTTTTCATGCAAAACTGCTAGAGGCTCACGCCGATGTCCGTTTGGCCGGGCTGCGCTTCACCACTTCAGCGGCGCCAGCCCGACACCACGTTAACGAGCCAAAGGAAACTAACAGGGAGGTCAGGGAGAGACTAAAGCAAAGGAACAAGCCCAGCCAAGACACTGTGCTTACCAGTATCTGTGTAGTCGTTAGGAGGTGTGAAGCTTTATACGTCCACAGCACAAATTGGACCTTCCTCGAGGAGAACGTTAAAAAAAAAAAAAATGCAAAAAGGAAAAAGAAGAATATCCCCTTTGTTTTGTCAGAATGTTTTCTGTCCTCCTTGAATGTGTTATCACGGTTGTTATTTTTGTTTTTCGAAGGGAGGCGGCGCGTTAAAGCTCGCTAGAGTAAACTAGATCAGGGCTGGGGCCGACTGCATCTCATGTGGCTGCGTGGTGAGATTGTCAGGGAGTTGACAGCACCCACAACGAGCTTATTTACTTTGTGAGAAAGACACATCATCAGTTAAATCCATGATTTATTTAAGACAGCCAAAGTGCCCGCTAGCACAGCGCCTCTGTATGCACACACTGTGTTCCTCTAATCCTCTCAAACTGCTTGTCGCTCTCATCGCTCGCCTCTCCCTAAGTGAGCCCTTTACGCTCATACAGACACACGCACGCACACGCGTATGCTGCTACATCCACGCTCCTTATTTACACCCGTCCCTCATTGTGCACAAATGGCTCCCAGCGTGATCAATAACGTGCCGTGCTGCATCACTAAAAAATACAGACGCTTCCATAAAAATGGAGATCCATTTCATCTCTTTGGCTCGCGGGATTTAGACACGCTCTCAGTTTTTTTTTTTTTTTAGCCAATTTGTACTGAAACCGGGGCTTTTTAGTGGAGGAAATATCTGCCGATAAATATCAGCATGCGGGCGTCCACTGTGGGAACTCCTCCCGCTGTGTGCAGAGAAAGAGGAGGAAGGAGCTCCAGGCGAAAGTGCTGCGAGGCTGAAGTTCTCTTTCTCTTCTCTGCGAGGCCAATTCCCGACACTACGGGGGGGGGAATAAGGCACACCACCATTACTCCGTCCAACACTGACATCATCCTTAATAATCCCTCCTCTCCGTGTACATTTGAATAGAACGCTATAGCTATTGATTCTACATGCCTCGTTCTCCCTCGCTAATGCGTACTTAATTGCTTTTTAGATTTAAGAAGAAAGACGAGTGGTTGAAATGGCTCTGCCCTCATCGTATCGGGGTCGTAGGGTGCGTTCTGTTCTCAACATAGCACAGTCATTGAATGCCTTAAAACCAAACTGAATCCATAACGAGAGTCTTTCTGGACTTCTTTGTGTCATTGTGTTTTTACATTCAGGGACGGAGGTTGCATCAGTAGTGTGTGTCTGTGAGCCACCAACAAGTTCTCATCCCAACTCGTCACATATTGACTCTTTGTCAGACCCTCTCGGCGTCACTTTACGGTCGCAGTAAACACGTGATTAATGTTGGTAATTAAAGGGACTCTATGTAAGAATCAGAAATTGCTTGTTAACAGCGACACCTGTGGCCGTTAAGTCAACGAAAGTCAGCGTCTTGTTGCTCGCGCTCGCGCTTGTGCTCGCTCTACATAGACATAAACAGGCATCGGTCAAAATAGTGAGGCGACACACGTCAGCTAAAACCACAATATCACTCTATATTTCAGCTGCTTGGCAGTAATGTTAGCTGACCAGACAAAGGTCTCTCCATGAATCAATGCTGATACTGTGTTTTCCTGCTTCAGCCTCCCGACCGTGGTCAGAGGGAACAGGGGAGACACCGACACCCGGTCGGAGACAATAACGTTTCTCGCTGCGGAGCCCCGTCACTTCACAAGACACGGAAAACCTCTGTTGTCCTGGAGGAGCTGCAGCAGTTATTTCTGCACAAACGTCCACTGTACATTCACTAGATATTCTCAGAGCTACTAACTCTTCTGCAGTGTGTAGTGTGCACGCATGCACGTGAGAGGTGGAGCGAGTGAGAACGAGGAGACCAAAGCTACGGTCTCCCCTGTGTCTTCTGACCGCGGTCGGGAGGCCGAAGCAGGAAGAGTCAACACTGTTTAACAGACGGGCTTCACTAGATATAACTTTGCGGTTTTGGTGCTTCCGTGTAGTTTGTGTTGGAGTCTGAGTCTGAACAGCGTAGCCACACGCGAGCGCGCATGAGACATCGACCCGCAATGATTTATACGTGTAAGAAGTTACAAACAGTCCCTTTAAATAAAAACACTTGCTTAGGTTTAGGCAACAAAACCACTTAGTTAGTTTTAGGGGAAAAAAACAACATGGTTGGGCTTAAAAAATGACTACACTTGTACAGTGAAAATGTGACTCGACGTTGTGAACACGGGGCGCGAACGAACAACTGATTGTAACGTGGAAGTGAAACGGAAGAGAGACGCGAAGAGACACGGTCTTCCTGGATGAAAGCCGTGTGTTTGTTGGACCCATCCACCTCCAGTCCCCGGTTTATATAACCCCTCTGACAGGGAGCCTGTATCTTCGCCGACCGTGGATGTAGAAAGAGAACTGGATACGGCATTGTTATGTTCATTGCTATGAGTGTTGCTCATTGAAAAAATGGCTCGACTGTCGAGTGACAAAGTACCCAGATCATTCGGCGATCTTCCGCATCCATTGGGCCCATAGAGCCGGCGCAGTAGCGCTTCCTTTAACTCCGCCTCCCAGCCCTGGCTCCAGCCTCGGCCTTGGTCTCATTCACATGAACGGAGGAAGGGAAATAACTCTGGATTCGGTTATTACAACTTTTAGGACCTAACGATTTATCCATCCATCCATTATATGTAACCGCTTATCCTATTCAGGGTCCTAATGATTTAAATAAGGGCTATTCAAGTGTTGATTCACCTCCAAAAACACTTATCCGCTGAGTTACAGACGTCTCTTTCCCAATGTAAGTCTATGGGAAAAAGTCATTTTGGGCCCAATGGCGTCACGTGACGGACACGGAAGTGGTAGCACCGCCGTTTGGCCACTACGAAAATCTGCTTCACAGCCCGGCGCTCTTCCTTCCTCCTTCCTTGACGCCGACTTACTGGCCACACGTACAACAGCGTTTTGTGTTCATCACGGAACGCGCTCCGTACAAATATAGAAGTTCCGTGCAACTACCAGTACAAATGTAAACTGCTCAAAACCAAGACAGACATTTAATATTGTCAAACAGACGTTAACAAGGTCACATTGTGTTTAGGATCAAATGTTTAGTCTAGAAAACGGTGTTGATTGTAAAGTGTTATCAAACCTTTGAACATCCCCCTCCACTTGATTCGAAACCATGGTTATGACAGTTTCCGTAAGAAGTTCATCCCAAAGCTTGCCGCTGTATTTATACCCTTAAAGAAGGGTGCTTCATTCAGCTGTGAGTGTGACTACAAACGGAGTTCAGTCCGTCACGGAGAGGGAGTGGGGAGGGTTTAGAGTTTAAGAAAGGCCCCGTGTGTCTCTTTTCTCTCTTTAAAGTACGTCACCACAGCACTCTTCCTGTGCATTTACTGTCGCCGTTGATTGGTTTACATTGTAGTCAGTAGAAAGCTCGGTGCGTCGCATACCGGTGCTAAAGGGTGCCTTGTGCAGCGGTATCGAACGCCGCGACAAAGCGTTGATATTTGACGCCCTGGCAATGAGAACGTGCCGGTGCTCCTCTCCGTCAGTCTCCGGACAATTTGGGGTCGAAGAGGAAGAAGATATGAAAAGTGTTGTGTGGATCACAGCATCACGAGCATCCATACGTTGAAACCAGTTAAACAGGGCTTTTATGGGTGAAGCTGTGAGGCTGGGGGGTGCTCGGAGCGACTAAAAGATCTGAGAAACAAGAGAGGAAAGGTGGAAAGAAAAAAAAAAACAATCCATTCATTGCTGGAGGGCTGGTGGGAGAGATCCACTTTGATGTGCCTGCCACAGCGAAAATCTCCAGAAGCAGGATGCCTGAAACAAGCCGAGCCGTGGCTCCGTGCGTTTCTCAGCAAATCGTTCTCACAGAGAGATTCATACACGGCGAGGAACTCATCTTAAACCTTAAAATGACACTCTGACCTCACACGCGAGCTTGAAACCCATTTGCTGCATTCATTACGGGCTCCCCCCCTCCAGGCGCACAGCGCTCACATTTTGACACCGTCCTCCTCGGCGCCCGCTGCCTGTTAGTTTTGATACTGTTGCTAGGGAACTGTCCCCAAGGACGCGGTACCACAGGTTCTGTGAGTCGGGGAAGGTGATGTGCCGTTCATAATACTAATGCTAAATAGCCTTAAGGGAAGCAAGAGAGAGAGCGCCCTTCTCCTCTTCTTCACGTCCACCTCCACTGAAGCCTGTTGCTGCTCGGCTGCTGGAGAGAAGTCATTATCATCCGTTGAATCCGTCTCCAGCATCGCTTTAAGAGTTTGTTCTGGCGAAGCTTCTCAGAAGTCAGAACAAAGAGCAAAGCAACTCGGCATCGTGGGTGAAAAGAAGAGAAAAAGAAAAAAAAAGAGGCCATGACAAGCAATGTTTATTCATAGACATTAATTTATTGGTGTTCACACACATCTCATTACGCATTGATGATCACACTTTTATCTCTGTACTCGGTATGTGGGTACACGGAGTGATGTAACGGTGACAGCGTGTGAGAAAAGAAGAGGAGGAACTCCCCACAGGGCCGCCTGTCAACAACGGTCGTGTTTATTTTAAGACAATATAGAGGAGGCAGATAAATGAGATAAATACACCAGGTGGTTACACGACATACACAGTTTGTCCACACGTGTCTCTCCTGCTGCTGTTTGACGCCAACATTAACGTTGATGGTCATCCAGCTGCAGGAGAGTCACCTCTCTTTGACCGGGGATTCTCAAAGTGGGGTCCAGGGACCCACAAGGGTCCGTGGCACTCCGTCAGGGGGTCCGCGAAATAAGTTGCTATAAATTATAAAACTATTAGGGATGCACCGATTGCAAAAGTCTGGGCCAATACCGATTTGGCCGTTATCTGATACCATTTATACCTACTATGTTTATTTAGTTTAGTAGTCACATGACCGGAGCACAGCCAATAGGAACGCTCTCTCTCTCTGAAATGACCTGTGATTGGTCAAAGTCTCCCATCACAGGCTAGATGTTCTAAAGCCTGAAAACAGAGCCATGAGGAGGAGCAGAAGTCTAGTTATCTCTCAGAACACTTGAATTACAATATGCTGAAATGGTATTATGGAATTTTTGCCCAATGATGCCAAAAATATATACTGCCTACTGCAGCTTTAAGAGGGCATCCTTGGCCCCCCAAAAAACTTTGAGAACCCCTGTCTTTCACTGTGTGATCATCTGATCCATGTTCACATTTCTATACTGGTAGCAGCTCCTGATATCCCCCCCCACACACACACACACCCACGATGAAACATGCCCTACTCCCCGTGGCGTGACTGACGCTGTGTGATTGGAGAAAAAGTCTCTCCACAGAGGACACTACTATCTCTCTCCAGACTTCTGTCACCGCATGTAGCCGACGACGATCATCACCTTCCCTTCGCCTTTGTTTCACGACCTCCATGTTTACTATCTACGCTTGTGTGTCACCTCTCACATGACGGGGCGATGAATCACCTCCAACACGGTGTTGATAACACTAACACACATCTATACACTCACTCATACTGATGAGTGAACTGAGGTTTGTTTTGTTTGTTTTAAATCACCATTAATATACCTCATTAATCATTCAAATGTTTTAATGGTTTTTATGTTATTGTCCAGCACTCACTTGCTGTCTTTTTCTCTGGAGTTTTTAATCTGTATAAAAAAAAGTTTTCTGAAGAAAGGCTTTTTACTGTAATAACAAGTGGGTTACTGGCTGCTTTCTACTCTTTCTGTACAGAAATAAAAACAACTTTGTATTTGGCAAACTCCTCGTCTGCCTGTGCTTTTTCATGTGCCTGCCGACAGCTGAACAATAAAACTTAAGTCAGAAAGGTGCCAAACGCACGCTGTTTATATTCATTTTTCTCCTTGTGTTTATATTTGGATTTGTATGTGGCAGAATCAATAATTCCTGTTGAAACTTGGCTGTTTATTGCTTGTCGTTTCTCTTTCTGCGTCCATATTGCTGTTAGTTTAATGTGTATTTAGCTTCCCCTTGTGTTGTTTTGGGTCCTCACACGACAACTTTAACCCTATTCTGATTGAGTGCCACCGTTTCCTGTCTTATCACAGGCGGCTTTGTCCCCTTGGCTTTTCCTGCTTGGGACCAGTGGAGAACTTGATTGGCGTTTGACCTTCTTCCTTGACCTTATCCCGCGCTGATCTCTTGCTCGCTACACTATCTGTGCCTGTGCCGTTGGCCGCGGCGGGATCGCTATCTCTATCTGTCGCTCGATTATCTGGTGCACCCTGAACCACGACACACTCTGTGTTTTCATTATCTAACCCCTCTGCGCTCGTCTCTCTCCCACTCTCTAGCTCTTTATTACTCCGCTCTGCTTTCACATCTGGATCCCTCTCTGTTCCTGCGTCATCCACTCCCTCGCTCGCAGCAGGGGCGGCTTTCTCTGAGCTTTCCTTGTCTTCCGTCTCACTGTCTTCTGTCTTCTTCTTATGTGCTTCGGGTTTTTTTTCTTCTTTTTTCTCCTTCTTTCCTGCTGCGCTCTTTGCCTTGCTC
Organism: Adelosebastes latens; assembly: GCA_916700685.1. Lineage (NCBI taxonomy): Eukaryota > Metazoa > Chordata > Actinopteri > Perciformes > Sebastidae > Adelosebastes > Adelosebastes latens. Next base: position 14,657 of record CAKAKR010068942.1, read on the forward strand.
CCACCAGGCCCCCACTTCTCCTGTGTTGTGTCCCTATAGGTCTTGTTCTGGCGGGCGTGCATGGTACGCAGGCTGTCGCCCAGCTTTTTCAGCTCTTGGCGGACGAAGGGTTTGAACGCTGGGTCCAGTTTCTCCACCGTAGCAAAGTCCCTCCGAGCTTCGGCCTCGTTGCACAAAGCAGCGTGTGCTCGCGCTCGCTGATACACCGCCTTAAAGTTACCTACGGGGAACAGACAGTAAGGGTATAAATTAGGGCCGTCAATCGATTAAATGATTTGATCGCGATTAATCAGGGTTGACGATGTTCTCCAGTATACTGTATATTGGTTGAAATGGTCTCTCTACTTGTCATGAGGTAGCGTTGTTGAGTTGAGGTCCTCTCTCCGCTCTGTGTCTGTGAAGTAGTTACGATGCGGCGGTGCTCGTGCATGTGTGTGTGTGTGTGTGGGGGGGGGCAAATATTCTGCTTTATGCAAATGCATGTATATATATATTACTGGAAATCAATTAACAACACAAAACAATGACAGATATTGTCCAGAAACCCTCACAGGTACTGCATTTAGCATAAAGAATATGCGCAAATCATAACATGGCAAACTGCAGCCCAACAGGCAACAACAGCTGTCAGTGTGTCAGTGTGCTGACTTGACTATGACTTGCCCAAAAACTGCATGTGATTATCATAAAGTGGGCATGTCTGTAAAGGGGAGACTCGTGGGTACCCATAGAAACTATTTTCATTCACATATCTGGAGGTCAGAGGTCAAGGGAACCCTTTGAAAATGGCCATGACAGTTTTTCATCGCCAAAATTTAGCATACGTTTGGAGCGTTATTTAACCTCCTTATCGACAAGCTAGTATGACATGGTTGGTACCGATGGATTCATCAGGTTTTCTAGTTTCATATGATGCCAGTATCTTCACTCTAGCTTTAAAACTGAGAACCAAAAAATTGCAAGTTGCGTTAACGCGTTAGAGAAATTAGTGGCATTAAAACAAAATTGCGTTATTATCGCTTTAACTTTGACAGCCTGAGTATAAATGACCTCATATATTGACCTCATGAGGCAACAAGAGAAGAAACAGGAGGTTTAGAGGGTAAAATAAAGTAGCAGAGAGAGGATGAAACAACTGCACTGAACACCAGCGGTGAGACAGCAGACAGACAAAGCAGAAGGCGAAAGTTGGAGAGAAAAGTAAATGAAGGGAAAGCATAAGAACAATCGCTTCACATCAGCCTCAACTATAAATAATTCAGTCATAGCAGAAACAAAAAGAAGGAAAACAATGAATTCATTTTTTGACTGTGATGTCCATGGGTGGGTGCCGGGGGAGCGAGAGAGAGAGAGAGAGAGAGACTCGGCAATGCGGTTGTGAATGTTTGGTTTCTTCTTTCCCTGGTAAACAGAGAGATGAAGGAGAGCTGCGGTGTGAAGGCAGGCGTTAGCTGAGGGCCACGCATTTGTACTCGCAACTGATATTTTTAAACTCACAAATAATGAAGGTGTGTGAGGAAAAAAATAATGTTTATATATACTCATGTACCTCTTTCTTTATGAAATCACATCTTTTTGTGTTTTCCTCCTCATGAAACTCACTCTTCACACACTAACACGTTATTCACCTCTGTGCTTCTTCAGCAGCTCGTCGTTGAGCTCCACCACTCGGCCGTGTTGTTTGAGCTCCAGCATGCACTGGCTGAGGTTGAGGGTCAGCGGGAGACGCACTTTGTCCAGCGAGTCCCAGTCCTCGCCATGTTGATCCACCTGAGTACGCAGAGAGGACAAAGGTGGGTGGGAGGTGGTGGTAGATAGATAGCAGAGCAAATGTTGAAAAGATGAAACAAGAAAGAGTGACAACAGGAGAGATGACAGATTATGAATTAGCCTAATGTGGGACATTTTTTTGCATTTCATATTTCTGGAATATATTGTGATATGAAGCCAATACATTAAATTCCAACCCAGTACTTTTTCTTTTTTTTAAATTACATGTTTCATTTGTGATTTATATGTAAATGGTCCTAGATTTACAGTATTTTTTGTAATCACAATTGTAATTATCCTTATTTAAGCTTTTCTTGATCATTTTTAAAGATAATAATTCTGTTTTTTAGAGGTTTATGACTCTATTTTAACAATTAATTTATGTTAGAAGAAAAGGATTTCATGGAATTCTAAAAATATTTCTTGTAAAAATACAGATTTTTTTTTGCAAAAATTCTGAGTTATTGTAAATTTGGGCTTTTGCAACGTTAAATTACATGTTTCATTTGTGATTTATATGTAAATGGTCTTAGATTTACGGTGTATGACTATTCTAACAATAAATATATGTTAAAAGTAAAATATTTCTTGTAATATTACAGTAATAAAGGCTAATTATATAAAGATAATTACTGTTTTTTTTACAGTTTATTTATGTTAATTAACGGACAGTATTTTTCCGTTTTTTAACAGATATTTTCTGACGCCCCTGCTGCCGAAAGATTTCCGTTACTTTACACTTTTTTTTTTTTTACAGTGTAATTAAACCAAAAATGCAGATATCAGACTCATAAAAGAAATAGTAGGCATATCAATGCCAAGTTGTCTCAGACAAATCTTTATTTCCTAATGTGGAACAGTCATATCTGAAATGTGGGACACTAAAAAGTCTGTTAAAAGACACTAAAAATCACCTTAATTAATGTAGGAAACACTCAAGGCTAAATGTGCAATCATTTTACCACTTACAATGTGATTGCTGTTACAAAACGTAGGCTTATGTGTGGATGTTACACGGAGAATTGAACAATATCAAACAAACAATAAGACTATAAATAATAATAAATAAATAAAGACTATAATAGTTTTGAAGCATTTCGGCGTATTAGAAAGACATTAAATATCAACAGTTTTAATGACTTTTATTTGTTTGAGGAAGACCTACACTGGAGTTTAGGTGTCCCACTTTACAGCAACTCACCCGACGTATAATTGTTTTGTCATATTGATTGTCTATATTGTATTTTCATTATGTTGTTACTCAACATCTATTGCACGTCTGTCCGTCTGTTGCTCTTCCTGAGGTTTCTTCCATTGTTTTCCCTGTTAAAAGGTTTTTTTGTTGTTGTTGTTTTTCTTTATCTGTACTGTACCGTAAAGGACAGAGGGTGTCGTATCTATAGGGGGACCAGGTGTCCCACTTCACGAGGGACTGCACAGCATTTTTATCCCTTGTGTCCCGTCCCACATATCGAGACGATGTCCCGCATTTTTATTGGCTCTAGTTTTCAAAAGTCCACTACAGTCAAACCACTGCAGGACAGACGCTTTTCTTAAAATCTGGCTTTTATCCAATTGTCTGTGAAGAAAGCAGGGAATAAGGCTGTCATCATGTTAGCTGTCAAACTGTGCACACGTGGGTCAAGTGCAGGTTGACACATCACCGTCTTTGCTTCGCTACGCCGAAAGGGGAGGAAATTGCGAGTCACCGCAAAGTCACAAACTCTGCAGATTTAGGGCGGAATATGATGGAAACTACTACAAAGAAAAGGAAGAGCAGCTACAACAAAGACTGTGAAACTATTTAGGAGTATTTATAAGCCGGTGGAAGGCGATTCTATGAGGGTTTTTTGTGAAATTTGCCAAGCGACACAGTAGATGTGAGTCTCATTAAGAAACGTGCGGCTCTAGAAGAGATGTGCCGATCTATGGATGCATTCTGGCAAAGCATAGCGATGTTAGAGATAAGGGGCAGAAGAGAAATGTTTCTTATTTCAGTTGCAGATCATTGTAGAGGTGAGATGTTGTTTCCTGCTTCAGCATTTCAGCCTGTCGCACCTCCGCCAGTGCAATTTGGTCAGGTCAGGTCAGGTTTGACCCCGTCATGCCGGCACCGCGGAGCAGTTGGACTACTGCTTTGTTGACAAAGCCCCGGCATCCGACCTCCACAGGATAAACCTCGGCTTTCCAGCCAGCCTCTTGGTATTCCGCCGCCAGCTCTGAGTATTTTAGATGTTTCCTTTCGTGGGCTGCTGTCATGCCGTCTTCCCAGGGGATGGTAAGCTCAACGATAAGGACCCTTCTCTCCACTGTAGACCATAAGACGATGTCTGGCCGGAGAGTGGTTGTAGTGATTTCTCTCGGGAAGACCAGCTGCTTTCTGAGGTCCACCAACGTCTGCCACTCTCTGCCGGGTCTGAGTATGGCGTTCCTCTCGTGTGCAGGTACTTTGAGCGTGCTGCCTGGCTTGACGAATGTTGTTAGTGTAGACATTGCTGTTTCTGGGGTGCAGTTTGCTGCTACCCGACCTCTCTCCAGGACCTCGGCCAGTTTGGCCAGGACTTGGTCATGGCGCCACTTGAAGCGTCCCCGGGTCAGCACCACCTTGCATCCAGATAAGATGTGCCGGAGACTTGCCTTGATGGTGTCGTAGGCTGCCCTTACCACGAAGCTTTATTATTTAAGTTAGATAGACATCATATCAAAATTGTCTCTCAGCCTTGGTAACGTGTCCCACATTGTCCCACACAAACATACTCTTTGTCCCACATTTGGTTTGTTGGGATCTGGTTGGGTTGGGCATCCTGTACAGATTGTAAAACCCCCCCTGAGGTAAATTTGTGATTTGTGATATTGGGACTTGACAAGGGAGGAATGATGAAGCAAAGGACAGAGAGGGATGAGGTAGAGGATTGTTAGAATAGGAGGAGAAATGAAGATGGAGGAGGGTGAGCTGACAAGAAGAGGGAGTTTGTTGTGTGTGTAAAAAAGGCGTGAGGGAGTTCGACAGCGAGGTGTGGCAGCAGCGAGGGAGGAAAGAAAGAAAGAAAAGCAGCACAAGGCGAGCGCTGTCACGGTGATATCTCTCTGTGCTGTTATATTTAGCGCTCTTTTTTTCTCTGCTCTTCACTTTCTCTACCTACAATGCCACAGCTGCTCTTCAGTAAAAAAAAAAAAAAATCAACAATGACGGATGATTATAGTTTACATCCCCTTTTGTATGACGACTTTCTGGCACATTCAATCCTGACGTCCACCTGGACGATCATTATCATCACAAAAGGTTTTTATTTTACATCTCATTTCCTTGTGTGGATGCTTTAACACAACTTCACTATGTAGTAGGGCTGCCAAAGCAAATGAGTTTTAACACCACTAATTTTTTAACACATTAACGCAATTGATTTTTCAGGGTTTGTAGCGGGCTCAGTTTTAAAGCGAGAGTGAAACATCATATGAAATTAGAAAAAACCTAATGAATCCATTGGTACCAACCATGTCATGTCGCGAAGAAGTCTAAATAACGCTCCAAACTTGCGCTAAATTTTCAGGAAAAACTGGCATGTCCATTTTCAAAGGGGTCCCTTGACCTTTGACCTCAAGATATGTGAATGTTACTGGGTTCTATGGGTACCCACGAGTCTCCCCTTTACAGACATGCCCACTTTATGATAATCACATGCTGTTTGGGGCAAGTCATAGTCAAGTCAGCACACTGACACACTGACAGCTGTTGTTACCTGTTGGGCTGCAGTTTGTCATGTTATGATTTGAGCATATTTTTAATGCTAAATGCAGTACCTGTGAGGGTTTCTGGACAATATCTGTCATTGTTTTTTGTTGTTAATTGATTTCCAATAATAAATATATACATACATTTGAATATGTTTCCACTCCCATGTTGATAAAGAGTATTAAATACTTGACAAATCTCCCTTTAAGGTACATTTTGAACAGATAAAAAATGTGCGTTTAATCATAAATCATCAATATTTTAATCGATTGACGGCCCTACGTATGTAATCAATGACACTAACCGTATTCTGGAGGACGTCCACGTACTCGATTGCCTCCTTGAACTTATCAGATGCCTCTTTAAACTCGTTTTCTTTAACGAGGAAGTTTCCTTCGTTCTGCAGGAACATGACCAGTCGTAACATCTGCTGCCAGTCCTTCCCCTCTTCTTTACCGCCGGCGGTTTGATTGATCTCGGAAGAGCTCGCTTCCTCTTCGTTATCTCTTCCTTCAGTTGGTGTAAACTTATTTCCCCCGAGCTCCTCTTTATGGGTTTCTTCGGCACAGTGAATGGATGGAGGTTCTTCTTTACCTTTCTCTCCCTCCACTTCATCTTTACTCCCCGCGGTCACACTTTCACTGTCATCTTGTTTACCTTCCTCCTCCTCCTCCTCCTCCTCCTCCTCCTCCTCCTCCTCTTCTTCATTCTCCTTTTTCTCCAGCATGTTCCAGTATGTCTCCTTCTCCTCCCAGTACTTCTCCCTCATGCTGTCTGACAGGGCCTTCAGCTCTCGACCGACAAGACAGGCCAGAGTGGCGTCCAGGTGGGCCACCGTGTTGAAGTCTCTCCGGGCTTCCTTCTCATTCCACACGGCGGCGTGGGCCTTGGCTCTCTTGTAGTAGCCCTTCACACAGTCTGAGACACAGAAAAACAACAACAGATACAGAACGAGAAAGAGAAAAGCACAAATAAAAGCAGAGTTATTGATGTCCTATAACCTTGAGATATTGAATAATAAACCTGCTCTTGTCTGCTGAAGCTGAGGCGGCCATTTGTCTACATTTAGGACTGTGTGTAGGTGTGTGTACTGTTAGTGTGTGTATTTATCAGCAGCCTTTAAGGAACAGTGTGTAACATATCAGGGGATCTATTTGTATAATATTAATAACTATGTTTTCATTAGTGTATAATCACCTGAAACTAAGAATTGTTGTGTTTTCGTTATCTTAGAATGAGCCCTTCATATCTACACTTTCCTAACCTTAACTATTCGAGGTTAAAGCCCAACCTTAACAATCTCACGAGAGTTTCCCACCTGGCTCTGGAGAGAGCCTTTCACGTTTTTACGTTACCTGAAGGCCACCGTAGTTCTCCGACACGCTTGTGAAACTGCAGTAACGTGAGCCGCAGAGTGCAATACTGTGGAACCGCCAGCCGCCGTCTGACTTGCGTTGCTCCCTAAAGTAGTGTTGTTATGGTATGGATGACCTCTGAGAGAGGCGAACGGCGTTACCACGGTTTTGCACTCGGCGGCTCACGTTACTGCAGTCTTGGAAAGGGGGGAGTGAGCGGAGGGGTACTCTGCAATCTGCAACCACACCACTAGATGTCACCGAATGCTACACACTGTTCCTTTAAAGGTTAAAGGTCCTGCACAACCACACAGGTGTTTTCAGTTACGTGGCTGATTAGAGTTTCTCAGGTTGAAGTTGTGCAAGGTTGAATTTTTGAGTTTTACTTGTAACAGAGTATTTTTACATGGTGGTGTTGTTGCTTTTACTTGAAGAGTTGTCAACTTGATGGAAAAGCGTTGTGAAACTACCTGAAAGTGGGATGAGATGCTAATTCACTGCTGCTACTGGAGCCTCTGGTGAGTTTCAAGCTTGTTCTGGATAACATATCATTGCAAAGCTGAATGTTTTAGGCAGAGGGGGACTTGACTTTTGTCATTTCTGTCAGTGAATTTAAAAAAAAAAGTAGTTTGTAGAAATGCCTCAACTCTAGAAGAGTGTTGACTGAATAGGTAAATGTGTCTTATTTTTCTATTTACTGTCAGCTTATGTTTACAGATGTCATCTTCTTTTGCTATCCAGTGTGACTTGCAGTATTGTCCTACACACTGCACCCTTAAAGGTCCCATATCGTGCTCATTTTCAGGTTCATACTTGTATTTTGTGTTTCTACTAGAACATGTTTACATGCTGTAATGTTCAAAAAAAACTTTATTTTCCTCGTTTTGTCTGCCTGAATATACCTGTATTCACCGTCTGTCTGAAACGCTCTGTTTTAGTGCATTTCAACGGAATTGTAACGGAATTGAGTTGCTAGGCAACAGTTTGGGTCCATGTTTACTTCCTGTCAGCTGATGTCATTCACATACACTGCAACAGGAAATAAACTGGGACACATTTAGAATGTTTATGTTTAAAACTGTGTAATGGTCTAAATATTGTAGATTTGTGACATCACAAATGGACAGAAATCCTAACGGCTTGTTTCAAACGCACAATTTCTGAATACAGGCTGTGTTTTATTTCTCTGTATGTTGAGCGCTTCGATACTTTCACAGTATTTATATATCACTTAAACCTGCTTTATAATATAAAAGACATGAAAATCTTACTTTTTACAATATGGGACCTTTAAAGCAAAAAGTTGTTTTGCAATATGACGGCTTATTCCCTCTAGATGAGAAGTTATACAACTCTCATGTCTGTCTGTTAAATATGAAGCCAGTTAGCTTAACTTACAGAAGTGAATATCCAAAAATGTCGAACTATTCTTTTAAAACACATGAACTCACACATACACACTGTGATTCCTCTGTTTCAGCAGAATGGGCTCATGTGCTCAATGGCTCGGTTTCTCTCTTCCTCTGCAGTTAATTTCCCTCTACGCTAAAATCTTCATTCAGCCAACGTTTAAACAGATTTCTTTGTCGCCTCTGGCAGAAGCCGAGACACTGCAGTGAGCCACCATCGGGGCTCTTTTCTAAAAAATAGCTGGGCTGAGCAGAGTGGGCTGACTTTAACTGATACAGACGATATGATTTTGATGACAGGAGGGAACACCAGCAGGAAAAGGGAGAGAAGAAGGGAAAGATGGAGTGATGCTGGTGTGGCCGACAGCTCGTACTAGAACCAGTGGAGCTCAGAAACTCCTGCCCAATCATTTCCACGATATCGCTCCACTCTTGTGCTCACTCATTAACAAGTTGACACCCTTCCTCCTCCTCCTCCTCCTCGAGCACAAACAGCCACAAAGACAAATATAAAACTGTGAATCCGGGGCTGAGGGACGGAGAGTAAAATAAAGGCTGCCTCGGTGTCCTGTCTCTGGGTGAGGGGCATAATTCATAAGGCTTTGAAGTGGAGGCTGTGCCAGCATGTGAGCTCCTCTAGGATTATATGAGTAGCCATGGGTATGACAGTACAATGCCCAGGGCTGCTCCAACTGTAAAACCCTTTGTAATGTCAGCCCTCAACCCTCCTACATACACACAGCCACGGCGGTAAACCCAGCACAGGCATCAGACCCTGACCTGTCAGCTGTTTTTACAACATTTTGAAATTATTGTGTTTGTCTCAGTGTTCATATCCAGGGATAGAAGTAACGCTGTGGCTCTCATTTTACTCCTCGCTGAGCAGCTTTTCATGTACATGATTACAAAGAATGGTTTGACATTTTGGGGGGAAATACTCTGTTTTTTTTTTTTTTGCTGAGAGTTAGAAAAAAGTAAATTTCTATAGACCATTTTCACAGTTGTAAACATGACAAATGTGTCTCAGTTTATTTCCTGTTTCAGTGTAACATGAGCTGACAGGAAGTAATACCACGGGCCCAAGCTGTTGCCTAGCAACGCAATTTTAATTTCTGTCCCGTTAAAGGGCCCATATTGTAAAAAGTGAGATTTTCATGTTTTTCTATATTATAAAACAGGTTTAAGTGATATATAAATACTGTTAAACTATCAAAACGCTCAATATACGGAGAAATACACACAGCCCGTATTCAGAAATTGCGCGTTTGAAACAAGCCGTTAGGATTTCTGTCCATTTGTGATGTCACAAATCTACAATATTTAGATTATTACACATTTTTAAACGTAAACATTCTAAATGTGTTCCAGTTTATTTCCTGTTGCAGTGTATGTGAATGACATCAGCTGACAGGAAGTAAACATGGACCGAAACTGTTGCCTAGCAGAGGCAATTCCATTGCAATTCTGTTGAAATGCATTAAAACGGAGCGTTTCAGACAGAGGGTGAATACAGGTATATTCAGACCGACAGTATGAGGAAAGTAAAGTGTTTTTTTAACATTACAGCATGTAAACATGCTCTAGTAGAAACACAAAATACAAGTATGAACCTGAAAATGAGCATGATATGGGACCTTTAACGGAGTTTTACTTTTACTTTGTAGGGGGACAGAGCTGGCTAGCTGTTTCCCCCTGCTCCCAGTCTGTATGCTAAGCTAAGATAACTATCTCCTGGCTTTGCTTCATATTTAACCAACAGACATGAGAGTGATACCATCAGTCTTCTTATCTAACTCTTGGCGAGAATGAGAATAAGCATATTTCTCAAACTGATGCAGCTGTGTGCTCAGTCAGCTCTCCCTGGAAAAGGGTAAATTAAAGATGTGTTTCAGTGCTGAAAAAAACAAGGATTAATTAGTAATCAGAATAAATAAGTAAAATTAAATCTAGCAGAGTCCAACCAGGGCGTTTATACCTTTGTGTTTCTCCAGCAGCTCGGTGGTGTGCTCTATAACTTCATAATACTCCTCCACCTCCAGCATACACTGGCAGTAGTTCAACTCCAGGGGGACGATCATCCGACCCAAATTAATGTAGTCTACATCGCCCGGCATCTCCTACACAGGCACAGATGGAAGAACAAGATTAGTGCTGTTGTGTCTGTTGGCATCTTCATCTACACGTATTTTAATAATTTATTATTTGAATTCTGTAGGTTGTAATATTTTTTCACACAGACTCAAACATGACATGACTTTAGGAGACTGAAGGATATCCCCCAAAGCTGCTGAACAGAGCTGTTTGCACGCAGGCCAACGATCTGAAAGCCTCCGACATCAAAACTTGTGAATGTGTCTAAGTTGCCAAAAAATCAGAAGAATCCTCTACAACTGTCTTATCAAAACATCTCATACACAAGTCTCCCTCCAGTATTCCTCCATCCTCTCATCTCAGACTCTTTCCTCTGCCAGCCCTTCCAACCTACTGCCTGTAATCAGGGACACAGTGAAGAAGAGCAAAACAGGAAAACAGGAGTCTCCCACTGGAAAAGAGCGAGAGCTGGATGTCCTAAAAACCTAAAATCCTGAGAAAACCCTCAATATTAACAAGCCTGCACATCCCTCTCCTTCCCATCTTCCTTCCCTGTAATCCTTCACTCACTCTGGACTGGACTGTTCTCAGCAGCAGCACGGCCTCTTTGTACTTGCTGGCAGCCTCTCTGTATTGTCTCTGCTTGACCAGCGCGTTGCCCTGCATGTGGAGGATTGGCACCGTCTGCAGCTTCTCATCCTTCTCCATCATCCAGGACTCTCTTTGGTAGGACATGGGGTCTCCCACCTGGAAGCCGCAGGGGGGGCAGGACGAGAACACAACACAAAACAAAGACAGTCAACGGGAAGAAAAAACTCCACTGATGGAAGCACAAAGTGAATGTTAAATAGGTACAAAGAATAGCTGTGGTTGGAAGAAAGAAAGTACATTTACTCAACACAAAACACCAATTTAAGATACTTTAGACCTCTACTACTTGTTACTTTGGCTTTACATACAAAACATATGATCAAAACATGATGTATTTAAAGGAGGAACAGTGTGGAATCTATTAGCAGAAATATAATATAATCTTTTATATTGCTTTAGAGGTGCTGGTAGACAAATTTGTGTTATCTTTGGACAGAACCTGGCTAGCTGTGTCCCCCTAGTTCAGGGGTCAGCAACCTTTACTATCAAAAGATCCATTTTAGGCAAAAAAAAAAAAAGAAAATCTGTCTGGAGCCGGAAAACATTTGAGCATTGTGATGAAGGTAACACAGTTTATAGTCTAAGTATATAGTATATAAGTCTAATGCAGTGAGGGCCAAAGAGACAATGTACTACGGAGTATTAGGGCCACATTGAGGGGAAAAAAATTGGAGATTTCCAGAATAAAGTCATAATATTACGAGAAAAAAGTCGTAATATTACGAGAATAAAGTCATAACTCTACGAGAAAAAAGTCGTAATATTATGAGAATAAAGTCATAACTTAACGAGAAAAAAGTCGTAATATTACGAGAATAAAGTCATAACTTAACGACAAAAAAAGTCGTAATATTATGAGAATAAAGTCATAACTTTACGAGAAAAAAGACGTTATATTATGAGAATAAAGTCATAACTTAACGAGAAAAAAATCATAATATTATGAGAATAAAGTCATAACTTAACGACAAAAAAAAGTCGTAATATTATGAGAATAAAGTCATAACTTAACGACAAAAAAATCATAATATTATGAGAATAAAGTCATAACTTTACGAGAAAAAAGCCGTAATATTACGAGAATAGTCATAACTTAATGACAAAAAAAAGCCGTAATATTATGAGAATAAAGTCATAACTTAACGACAAAAAAAAGTCGTAATATTATGAGAATAAAGTCATAACTTTACGAGAAAAAAAAGAAAACATTGAGGGGGATTTATTGGCAAAAATGGAATATAATATTAATAACTATGTTTTCATACTTCATACTACTTCATTACTAAATTAAGAATCGTGTTTTTTTTAGCTTAGAATGAGTCCTTTATATCTACATAGGGAGTCTTCACGCAGTCCGCCATGTTTCTACAGTAGCCCAGAACGGACAAACTAAACACTGACTCTTGAGAGAGCCTTTCATGCTTTTGAAACTGCGGTAACATGAGCTGAGAGTGTAAAACCGTGTTACCGCCAGCCGCTGTCTGACTTGCTTTGCTCCCTAAAGTAGTGTTATGATGGTAATGATGACCTCTTAGAGAGGCGAACGGCGTTACCACGGATTTTGCACTCGGCGTCTCACATTACCGCAGTCTTGGAAAGGGAGGAGTGAGCGGAGGGGAACTCAGTTGGTTGCAATCTACAACCACACCACTAGATGTCACCGAATGCTACACACTGTCCCTTTAAAGGTTAAAGGTCCTGCACAACCACACAGGTGTTTTCAGTTATGTGGCTGATTAGAGCTGCTCAGGTTGAAGTTGTGCAAGGTCGAATGTTGAGCATTGACTTGAGTATTTTTACATTGTGGTGTTGTTTTTTACTTGGGTAAAGGATCGGTCTTCCACCACTGAAGAGTCGTCGGCTTGGCGGAAAGCCATTATGAAACTACCTGAAACTGGGAAGATGCTAATTTACTGCTGCTACTGGAGCCTCTGGTGAGTTTCACACTTGTTCTGGATAACATATCATTGCAAAGCTGAATGTTTTAGGCAGAGGGGGACTTGACTTTTGTCATTTCTGTCAGTGAATTTAAAAAAAAAATAGTTTGTAGGAATGCCTAAACTCTAGAAGAGGGTTGACTGAATAGGTAAATGTCTTAATTTTCTATTTACTGTCAGCGTATGTTTACAGATGTTATATCTTCTGTCGTATCCAGTCAGACTTGCAGTGTTTTGCCACTAGTGCTTACCTGCAGCAGCTCCATGATAAATATAAGTGGCTGAGGAGTTCTCATTAGCTCATCCAGCTCTGGGAAACCGGTGGAGTGATAGTGGAACATGTTTCCCATGCCGCACATGTGTCTCTGGCCCTCCAGTGGGTCTTTCCCTTGAGCGATTAGCCTCATTCCCTTGGACACGATGGCGTACAAGCCTGTGTGCTGCAAAAATTAACTCATCAACAAAAACACATAAACAACGAGTCTGCAACGAGACATAGAAGCACTTAATCATGCTAACCCCCCCCCCCCTGGTGCTGCCTGCCAGCGCCAATCAGTCCTAGAAGGAAAACACAAGAAATGGCCACAATTTAACTTGCAAATTACATTTTTTTCTTCAGAAGGAAAAAACCCAGTAAACTTTGCACAGATTGCTGTGTTGTGTTTGTAATACGGAGCATGTAGGAGGCTTCAGAAGGTTGATTCATGTGAATCATAATGAGGAGCAAAAGCTTCCCTTCCTCGCTCATGAACACTCATTAGGACCTCTTTTAGGGGCCTAATATCTCAGTGTATGTGTGTAGTTTCAACTCACAATGGCATCACACCAGAACTCAGCCACCTCCCCGACCCTCATGGACGCCAACAGGGTCTCCCAGACCTCCATCTTGAACATCTTTCCGTAAAAGATCTCAGCCGGCCTGCCGGCCAGTCGACTGTCATCGATGACCGTTCGTTCAAAGTCGTCCAGCAGAGTCTGGAAATGGAAAACCAGCTGGGATGGAAGGAGTTGAGCAGAGGAAATTAATGAATTAAACTATTCCTCAACAAAATATACTTAAACAAATGCATACAAAATCTAATAGTGGTGTTCAGTTTGTCCATTACTTAGGTCATTAACCCCTCTGAGACCCACAATAGACCAGTCTTTTAGGGGGTACAGGGGTCTTTAGGAGGAGATAGCAGGTCAACAGTAGATGTCACATAGAAGTGGTGAACATCATCTGAAAGCTGAGAACATGATGATTAATTTGAGATGCACTCAGCACTGTGAGTCGAGTTGTTCTAGTCATAAATGGAAGTGTATGATGGTCTTCCCCATGCTCTATTATGTCTCATAAGTTGCTGCAGCATTTTTTGGGGGGTTTGATACCATTTGTTCCACAGATTTGGGGCTAAATTTAACATTTTTTTACCACTCGAATTGATAAAAATGATCAACAATCCCTTCTAAATACCACATTAAGACCCCAAGACCTCGAGGAACACCGTAGAAAAAGCCATGCTGTGATTTGGTATAAATAGCTTTTTGACATTTGGAGATTTCTGCAAGAATTGCATTTTTTTCAGCGATTGGATGGTGAGCGCTTCTGTTGTGTAAACTGCTCAGAAACCTCCTTATTGTCAACCTACCCTAGGAAAGCCATCCATCCTCTGAATGCTCTAGGTCTCTAGTTTATGGCTGTAAAGTTTCATGAGGCTGTGATTATCCTAGAGGTCACCACAGGTTATACAGTGAGGTCAAATTTCAAAAGAGTGAAATGGCTTCTATGGGGACTAACATCATCACACATCACTCTAGCTCTAAAACTGAGCCTGTTACAACCTCTGAGAGACAGTAAAGTCCAGTTTTAGTATTGAAGAATCCTTTGTGGGATTGTTTTGCATGCAAGTATGTGTACATATATATATATATGTTTTCTTCTCTCCTTTTTGACCTTGTTTTATATATCTGACGACACATTACAGGATACAATAGAAGGAAAATGAGTCAACTTTGATGACGTGCAGCTGCTGATTTAAAGCTTGATTTATTTTCAGAGAATTGAATTTGACTGAATGCTGTGATATATTTCAGTCACTTCTTTTGTAAAGCATACGTACATGCTGGTTTTCATTATGTTTTTCCATCTGTTTGTGTGCGTGTGAAAGACTGAAAAAGCCTTCGCCGTCACTCTGACTGTAACATTACGTTGGGCTCCGTGTAACCTTCTATTTATAGCTTGACAGATCGTGTATAATGGTATGATAACTGTGTGAACCACTGGGGGATCACCTCGCTGGCGAGGGAACACACACACACACACACAGGTAAATTCATGCTGGCATTGTCATGGAAAATGTTTGTCACAGTGTCCAGGCTCGGTGCCATATGGCTGGATTTGACTGGGAAGGGAAAAAAAAGTCAGCGACCGGCAGATCAGTGGATGAACAGAAACACAGACACGGTGCCAAGAAACATGTTGCAATTTGGTTGACCAAATGTTTGCTCTGTGTGTAAGAGCCAGATACAGGAATAAATTCCCCCACCTCATGAATAATTCAACAGGATCTAATTGAAGTGAGCAAATGCAACATATGGCTAAAAATAGACAGTTTTCTTCTGTGGAATATTAACACATCACAACAGCAATTATGTAAGGACTAAATATCCTATCGTGCTGATTTTGAATCTTATTTATGTTATCAAATTAACTGTGACTTGCTACCTTTGTCCCAGGTGCAAAGTGTGGCAGCGGTCCTGCTCCTCCTGCCAGGATCTTCTTCCTGACTCCTGGATGGTTGACAAGGTACGTCTCCTCCATCGTCACTCTTCCTTGAGCAGCACCAGACAGAAAAAAATGTGTGTTTTTTGGAGATTTCTTCCTCTCTGGGTCTGTGTTCTTCTGGCTTTCTAATTAGCCTATAGTGGAGAGAGTCTTGGCTGGTTAGCTGCTCTCTGACAGATGGCAGGATTAAGCAGGGTTTGGAGGTGGACACTTTAATCTGAGGAGCTAATCTCTCGCCTACCCTCTTGCGATTGGCGGGCAATCCCTGCTAGAAAGGGAGCAGGAGAGGCGGGGATGATCGCCGGGCCAACGAGAAGATCACTCTCGAACAAGTTAAGATCATTCTGGAAGGAGAGTAATCTGATGGTTTAGTGACGCAGCTGTCCGGCCACGGTGGGAGGCCTTAACATCACACAGGAGAGTGGACAGGAAGTAGCCCTTTAACCTTTAATCTATTGGCAGATATTATATTAATAAGCATGTTTTCTTTAGTGTATAATCACCTGAAAATAAGAATAGTTGTGTTTTCGTGACCTTAGAATGAGTTGTTTATGTCTACATACGGAGCGGATCCACTTCACCGCCATGTTTCTACAGTAGACTGGTGCTAGATAGGGATAGGGACATTTGCGTTTTCACGTTGGCAACCGTAGTTCTCCTACACCAGGAGGTCAGCAACCTGCGGCTCCGGAGCCACATGCGGCTCTTCAGCTCCTCTCCAGTGGCTCCCTGTGGATTTTTAAAAATGGAAATGAATAACTGTTTTATGTTTATATTTTCATTTGTATTTATCATTATTGTAGGTCTATGGTACGACGGTACGACGGAGTATTAGGGCCAAATTGAGGGAAAAAAACAAATCTGAGATTTCGAGAATAAAGTCAGAATATTATAAATCAGTAATTTTACATGTTATTTTCTTTTTTACTCTTAAAGTTATGACTTTATTCTCATAATATTATGACTTTATTTTCATAATATTACGACTTTTTTTCTCGTAAAGTTACGACTTTATTCTGGAAATCTCAGATGTTTTTTCCCTCAATGTGGCCCTAATACTCCGTAGTACATTGCACTTTGGCCCTCACTGCATTAGACTTATATACTACATACTTAGACTCTAAACTGTGTTACCTTCATCACAATTCTCAAATGTTTTGCGGCTCCAGACAGATTTTTTTTTTTTTCTTTTTGCCTAAAATGGCTCTTTTGATAGTAAAGGTTGCTGACCCCTGTCCTACATGCTTGGCACACGGGCGAAATTTCAGTTGGTTGCAATCTGCAACCTCACCGCTAGATGCCACCAAATCCTACACAATGCACCTTTAAATTTGAACTGCAGCTAACGATTATTTTCATTATTGTTTAATCGTCCTATTAGTTTCTCGATTCATATTTGATTGCCTCCATCAAATGTCAGAAAAAGGTCATCACAAACTGAAGCCCAAGGCTCGTACTTGCCAACCTTCAGACCTCATAAATAAGGAGGATTTCAAAACCACAGCGAGGTTTCAGAGACTTTGTTTCCTGCTTTCTGGTGACTTTTAAAGAATGAAAATATCAAAATAATAAGTGCACTGAAACAGCATTTTTGTTAACGAGGCCTACTTTTAATTTGACTTTGAATTCTCAGGAAAGAAAACTGAATAATTCGCCCCTCTGGTGTGAACTTTAGTGAATCTCTGGCATAAACTAGAAGAATATTCATCAGTTTTCATTCATTCATTCATTAATATTTTGCTCCTTCTGGAGTACTTCTTTCTCTTAGTACTCTCAAGTTCCCTCTCCTTCTCTCACTCACTGAAGAAAAAAAGATGTGAAAAATTGCCATAAATTGGGAGAAATACGAGAGAATTTATATCAAACGGTCTCTTTGTTTTTCTTTTTCTTTTTGGTCCACAACGGCGTCATATCAATCAACCAATCACGGTACATTTCACGTGGAAATATGTCACATTACATAAAAGACGCTCTGACTTCCGTTACAGAGTATAGAAGCAAAGAGACGAAACTCTGCCGCCATTTTGGACTGAAAACGCTTATTATATTTTTTATATTTTATAGTTCAACACAGGCCATTTTGGTAGAATATGACAATAAAATAAAAAAATGATTTTGTTTAACTTTTGCACTTTTTAGACGAACGTTTTACTGCCGTCTAGATAGAGCCGATAGACGCTTTCAGTCCAAAATAGCGGAAGTGTAGCTCTGCTGCTGATCGCTGATGTTGCAATGGAACAAACAATTGACTTTCACTTCTTGGCAATATACTGTATGCTCTTTGCTTTACGTTTCACTTCATCCACCTACAGGAAAAGCATTTATGACAAACATCAACCTGCCCACGTGTAAATCTGTACCCAAATGGAAAACAAAATGACAGTTTCCAATTCTTTTGTGTATCACTGTATTTTATTCGTCATTTACAGGTCGTGAAATATAAAAGGTGAGATGAGGTGAGTACAAGCAAAAATATTCACAGTTGAAGCCAATCAAATACTTAAATCATACAGTAATAAACATTTCAACCTAATAAAAAACGTTGACTTTTAATTCTCGGTCTGCTGTATGGCGTCATGTATGGAGACGACTAACTGAAAGGAATGACACAGCAAGTCGGCTAATAAAGACTCCCTCCTCCTCCCTGGATGAAGGCTCTCCTCCTCCTCCTCCTCCTCTTCATGTGTGTGTAGGTGTGGCTGTAGATGACATGAGGCTGCCCCCTGGTGGTCACTTCTCTATCAGTGAGTCCAGCTGCTCCTGCAGGGAGGCCAGCTGTTGAAGCAGAAAAACAGAAGTGGTGATTGATGCCCGACAGCCCCGGGGTGTAATTGGAGGGTAAGTGGATGATGATTAACACGTCTTTTCACATTAATTTGCTGCCTTCATTTGTCAATACAAACAACGACCCCTCAGACAGTGGGTGGCCACTATGCCATAGCTGCAAAAAAGGACTTTGCTTCACAAATTAAATTTGAATGTGCTATCAGGCATGAAAAAAGGACAGCAAGCACAATGCCATCTGCTTACATGGTTTTTTGACATTCATACAAGATGAATTCATGTAAAGTCCTGTCGAGAGCTGACAGCGAGGCACTGATCCCTCGGCTTTTACGGAAAAGGTTCTCTTACCTGCTCCATCTCCCGCTCCTCCTGCTGAATAATCTCATCCAGCAAAGCTTGGAAGCGGTTCTGTGAAGAGGAAAGAGAGAGAGAGAAACAAACAAGGTTTGTTCGAGTCGACACGCCGAGCCTCATTAAATCGTGATGGCTTTAAAATGTGTGTGTCTGGCCGGGCTGCTCGTGTCACCATCTCCTCTCTGACAAGGAAAAGGCCACTTGGAATGCCAGTCAGAGACGGCTGACCTTTTCCCTGCAACTGTGATAATGACGACTGGAGATGAGGCTTTGAGGCTCCCAAAACACGGGGGGCAATGAGCGCTCCAAATGGCAACGTAAAAAAGGGGCCATGTTTCACTCGTTGTAAAGTCTCTACTAAAGAGACACAAGACACTTTCATGCTATTTTTCTACATTGCTTATATAGTAAAAGGGCTGACAGGAGAAAAAAGGCTTTAAAAATACCCCCCCAAAAAAACAAAACAATGGCTTCCAACTCTGTGTGTAATCAGCTGTTCTGATGTTTTCACATCACTGTTGAGAGAACTTATGCTGCATGAAGACTTCTGCCTCCGAGCTCATCTGCATGTTCTTGTTTATGTTTCTGTACATGCAGACCTAGTTTCTGAATTAGCGAAAAACACAGTGTGTGTGTGTGTGTGTGAGTGTGTGTGAGTGTGTGTGCGTGCTTACTTTCAGAGCCTGGTTTTCCACTTTCATGATGAGCTCCTCCTGCTGTTTTTTTCGGGCACGGGTTTCCTGAAGCTTGGCCTTGACGCCGTTGATCTGCACCTGATACTCCATGACTGCAGGGGAAAAACAGCAGGAGGTTCACACACGTTAACCGCCGTCACTCAGTTAGACAACGTGTCGTTCACGCATTATGCTTCCTTGTGCGGAGAACAGTAAAAGCCGGAGAGAGATGATGATGTGACATAATTTGAGAGCGACGCTACACTCGCAAAGCCAATGAGGATAAGATAAGCACCTTAGCTTGTTTGAAGCACAAGGATGCCTCCAATTCAGTTGACAAATTGCGGTTAATGGGAACAACAAATCCATTTAAAAGGACGAGAGCCAGCAGGCCGAAGCACTAAAAGACACAACTAAATCAGTCTGCTCCGGGGTCCACAGAGGCTTCTCATTAAATCCAGCCAAAGTGATAGTGCCTCACAACAGCAACAACAACAACAACCTGTGGCTCCATCGCCATCAACTATCTTCCAAACTAATTGTGTCTATCCTCTGCTTCCCCCCCCCCCAGCTGACTCTCAATCCTCTGCCCATCTAATATGCAAAATCAAGCAGGGAGGAGCCCCCGCAGACCCATTTATTACAACTTTGCAGGGCTGACAGAAACGTAGTAACCAGCCAGACTCCAGCAGCACATCAGCAGATGCTCTGCTGGGCGGCTGCGGCCGAGCTGACCGGTGCTGCTGCTGACTGACAGCTTTATGTATGTAGATAAGGAGGCATTGAGCTGTCAGGATGGACAGCTGTCTGAGCTGTACGCTGAGCCACACAACACCTGTCAGACTGGTTAGTTGAGGAGGAGGTCTGTCTGTCTGTCTGTCTGTCTGTGTGTCTGCGTGCGTGTGCGTGTGTGTGCATCTCTGTGGGCGAGGGCGCAGCACGTGTACTTAAGTGAAAGTATGGCTACTCGTGAGTGTGTGAAGTCTGGCCTAGAAAACTCAGCTCTGATCAAGTCCAGACACCTGGCTGAGGTTATTTTTGAGCATCTGAAGAGGTTTGATTTAACTTCACGTCAGACTGTCTCTGGTCAACAAGTCCGTTCTGAAATCAGCATGCAGGATCTCGGCCACAACCGCTATGACTGAAAAATTAAAGGCTGGAAGTTGGCCAAAAGAATCTGCATTCACACTGAAGTGTAGATGCAAGTTGCAAGGTATTTTTGGCAACAAGTAATACACCACCATGTCAGCATCTGCTCTGTTTTTTTCTAATGGAAACGCCCACTCAGCCGTTGCAGAAAGCAGTGACGTAGGTTACCAAAGTGAGCTAACTGAAGCTAATCAATAAGGTTGTGAATAACGTGAAGGCTAGCACTAGTTGAGCCAAAGTTAGCTCTGCTAAATTTAGAAATAACTGAAAGGATTAGTTCGGATTTTTTTGAAGTGGGGTTGTGCGAGGTAAAATTACTGCTTTTGTGAATGTAGTCTGGTGGCTTTGAAGAGAGCGATATAACAGCTTCAGTTCCCCGTCAGAAAGGGCTGTCTGACGGCGAGGTGAAGCGGCCTATTTTAGCCACCTAAAAATCAGTTTAAGTGTACGCTATATTTAGAATATTTTCACAGCTGTACTTCGCCATCAGACAGCCCTTTACGGAACTGAAACCATTAGATCGCTGTCTTCAAAGCCACCAGACCAGAACACGGGAGTTGCTGGTCTACCGCTGCCTCGATCGGTTCATTTGTTTGTGTTATTGTGTGGCGTCCACACAGCAGTACATTGCTTTGCTTCCGTGCCGGTACTCCTGTCTGTTTCTCTAAACAGGGAGCATGCCGACCGCCATCTAAGTTACTGTATGTAACGTTAATACACTGACTATAAGGATGTATATATACTGTACGTGTAGCAGCGTCATCATGCAGAAACCTACGTCAGGTCGCGTGGGAAAAGGTTTTTAGAAGGGCTTGAAGGGAAAACAGCATTTTGACGCTAAAACATACATATTTCAAGAAACATTTGAATACATAAGGACCACCAGTGGGAAGCTACAGAACGATATAAAAACCTGAAAAAAAATAAATAAATAATGGACCCGCACTTTAACTATTTATCTCTCATCATGTGTTCCCAGAGCCCAACAATAATAATAATAAATTCAACTTATATAGCGCTTTTAGAGAACTCAAAGACACTTAAACAGTCCAAAATGATTTAGTTTAAAATGATATAAAAGACATTTGAGGAGCTTGAAACAGCGAATATTTGGGAATTTTTTCCTTGATGATTAATGATTAATTGGTTTGGCTCTACATGCCATAATCCATAATTATACATAACTTCAAAAAGCTTTTCATGCCATCAACAATATTTGTCAAAACCTGTAAAATGTGATATAGATTTCTGTGTAGAAACCCTGACGTCATCTCACCTATCTGGTTGTTTCTGTCACTTTCATGCTGCGCAGAATCGGACTCGTTGAGCTTCTCTTGGAGCTGTCGAACCAGATCGTCCTCCGTGTCCATGATGTTCAGGTCCTCGTCCTCGTGCCGGTCCACTTCGTCCTCCTCGTCCTCGCTGGAGCTGCTGATGTCGTTGAAGATCTCCCTCAGTTCGTCACGCTGGGCTGGCGGTGCGGAACATTAGCACATTAGTGTTATTAACGTGGACACAAAGTTCGGGAGATTGTCTCGTATGGCATAAAACAGGTAGGATTAATGTGAACAGAGTAGATTCTCTTACATGGCGAATTACAAATGACTCTTGGCACTACAGTAGAAATCAACTCCAGATTGTTGTTTGCTACATTCACATAGCGGGACGTAAATGTTTTCAAATTGTTTTGTTCTTGAAATGTCGTTGTTACAAAAACACTGGGCTCCTACTTTTGATTTTTAAAGAAATATTAGTCATGCCACTCATGCACACCCCTCACTGAAGTACCTTTCAGTGTAAGCTCTTACTCTACACCTAAGGCGCTAAGAAGGTCTTCTGGGGAGTCCAGAGGTAAAAATAATCTTAAGGCCAAAGAGTAACTAATGCTTGAGTGAGCTCTATTTCCATTTCAGACCCCCTGGGCAGTGGCTATCGAGAGCGACACAAAGGTGGTGTGTGCATGTTCAAAATGAAGAAGGAAACCTTTTCTGCGAGGTGAGTATCAAAGAAATCATTGTACTACAGACAAGAGCCATTTCAAAGTAGCTGCACGTTCTTAAACCACAACAAAAACAG
Source organism: Adelosebastes latens (assembly GCA_916700685.1). NCBI lineage: Eukaryota > Metazoa > Chordata > Actinopteri > Perciformes > Sebastidae > Adelosebastes > Adelosebastes latens. Next base: position 37,407 of record CAKAKR010068942.1, read on the forward strand.
ACAGGCCAATAGTTTTATCACCATTCAAAATTACATTATACTTGAAACTGGCCTTGCTTTGTAGAGCTCGACCAATAAATCGGACGATATTATCTTATTGCAGATATATCGATTTCTGTGTGTATGTCAGCCAATAACGAACAAGAAACTGCAGTACGGAAATGCCAGATACTTTTAAGATAGTTTAGAAACTGTGTCTCTATTACTTTACTTGATTTTAAAGGTCCCATATCGTGCTCATTTTCAGGTTCATATTTGTATTTTGTGTTTCTACTAGAACATGTTTACATGCTGTAATGTTAAAAAAACTTTATTTTCCTCATACTGTCTGCTTGAATATACCTGTGTTCACCCTCTGTCTCAAACGCTCTGTTTTAGTGCATTTGAAAGGAATTGCAACAGAATTGCGTTGCTAGGCAACAGCTTGGGTCCATGTTTACTTCCTGTCAGTTGATATTATTCACATACACTGCAACAGGAAATAAACTGGGACACATTTAGAATGTTTATGTTTAAAAACGTGTAAGGGTCTAAATATTGTATATTTGTGACATCACAAATGGACAGAAATCCAAACGGCTTGTTTCAAACGCACAATTTAAAAAAAAAAAAAAAAGCACTTAAAAACCTGCTTTATAATATAAAAGACATGAAAATCTCACTTTTTACAATATGGGACCTTTAAGTAAAATGTCCCAATTAGTGCATATCTCGGTCATATTCCTAAAATATAATCACAGGGCGCTGTCAGCTAATTGTTTTTTTTTTTTATTTGGTCTGCTTTAATCCATGCACTTTGAAACCAAAAGTGTCTATTCACTCTGATTCGGACTAGCCAAACGGACTATGGCTTGTGAAAGCGCCCTAAAAGAGTCTTCGCATAAAAAATGTTTATTTATGTTACATGATTATGTAGAAATATGTATTTAAGACAATCTATCAGTATCAATTTTTTAATTCTCAAATATCAATATCTGTATTCGCCTCAAAAATACCGTATCGATCAGGCTTTACTACGTTGTGTTTCTGTAGGCCATGTGGTCGAGGTAGCGATACACAGCCATGATTTACTGATGAGAATCATGTCTCCCTTACCAGAGGACCCATGACCCATCTTGTGTCCCGAGGTGCCGGGCGAGGAGTCCAGGTTGCCCAGAGAGCCGTGCTGATCAGCTTCCTTGGACTCATCTTCTGCTATGATTTCATACCCTGAACATCGTGTGTTAAGGTCAACATCCTCCACTTTCAGAATGCCTACATTAAAAGACTCTTCTTTGAAGTAGACTTGAAGGGTAAAAAAACCAAATGATGCTCCACAGAAGCTGCTTCAGCTTTAACGTTAATTAGTGTGTCATGTGTATGTCTGCTGCTTGCATGCAAACGCTAAAACTATCATTAGCATCCAGCTTCACTGTGAGCAACTAAGCAACGCTAATGAACAGTCCATCTCAATTAACACACAGCAAGCGGGCACTCAAAGCGGCCCTGCTGTGCTCTTATTCTGTCAGGCAAGTTTAGAGTTTCATTAGAGCGCTAATAGCCTTGCAAAGTGCATCTCTCTCTCACAAAGGCATGAGATAGAGTCAAGTCAGGTGAGCCAGGCAGGAGTCAGGACTCCCCGCTTGGTCCGCAGATCAACCTGTTTTAGACATTAGAGGTTATGTTTGTCTTAAAAAGACTAAAATAGTACGAACTATCTGAGGCTTCCTAAAAGCTAAAGTCATGGCTAGGGCTTAGATTTCACATTCATAACAATCTCCATCTGATTCTACATTACAGGTGGTTTCTGTTTCTGTTATATGAAATAAACACCAGTTAGGACTGGGCGATAATTCAATATGATAATTTATCCTCTTTCAATGCAATCGCATCGTGATGAAATCATATATCGCAATATCGTGATACACAATTACGTTGTCTAAATTGATGACAAGCACATACTAAATCAAATTTCTCCGAAAATCTGATCAAACTCAGTTAAAGCTTCAGTAGGCAGTATATAGATTTGGCATCATCGGGCAAAAATTCCATAATAACCTTTCAGCATATTGTAATTCAAGTGTTCTGAGAGAAAACTAGACTTCTGCTCATCCTCATGGCTCTGTTTTCAGACTTTAGAACATCTAGCCCGTGACGGGAGACTTGGACCAATCACAGGTCATTTCATTGAGAGAGCGTTCCTATTGGCTGCGTTCCTTCAAGAGATTTTACAATGGCGGTCGCGTCACAAACTTTCTCATTTTACAGCTAAACCGTGCACTACAAGATGATTCTGAAAACATGTGAGGAGAGAAATAGGCATTAACGTAACATAATATTGATTCATATTTGATCAGCGCTGCCTAGTTTGACCGTTTGGTCGGAGTTCGCGAGTGATTGACAGCCGGCTCTCATAGACGGCAGCTGGACAGCAGACCTCAGATCAGCTCTTACTGCTTGTTTTCCTCCGGTCTGTGAAATCTTGCAGATGCCGTTAGGAGCACCGGAGGACACAGAGGAACATGATTTTTTTCAGGTTACCTGTTTTATGTCCTTCTGTCACAATATAGCAACCGTTTTATAAAAATAACTTTTTTTATATTCATAGTTGCTTCAATCTCGCCTACTTCAGCTTTAAATCAAACTATCGTCTTAATCTACTTACTCTGTATTTGTGTGCATGCATGAAAACATAGTCTCTATAATTTCACTTGAAACTGTTACGTTCACTTTGCACTTAAGTTCTAAATGAGTAAATACTGCGTACTTTTCATTCGTCACTTATTTAATTCAGGAGTGTATAAAAATAGGCTTTTTTTTTTACCATGTGGTTATTTCATAAAGACTATTTATTTATTGAATTACCAGAAAACATGCTATATCGTGATATATATCGTTATCGAGATATGAAATGACCTGTATCATGATAGAAGAGCACATCGCCCAGCCCTAACACCAGTGCTGTTGTGCTTGGTTGCACTACTGATTGGTGATCAGTTCAGGCTTTGCAAGACGGACATGCAGAATATATCTGTAGGTGTATAAAAGGATACGGACACTGACAGCGTCGGCGTCTGTGCTCAGCAATCTCTTCACCTCCTTTTCCACATCAGGAGATTCAATGTACTGTGAGAAAGAAAGAGATTGGGTTACAAGTAGTGTTAGCAGCATCTCTCTCTCGCTCTCTTCCTCCGACTCTCCCTCTCTCTCACTCACACTCACACACACACCAAGGTAGCAGCTGGCTGCATGCCAGGAAGCACATTAGCGATTAAAAACAGAAGGGGCCAAATCAATATGACTCGGCTCTGCACCTTCAGGAAGATTTATTCAGAAGACAAAGTAGAAGTGTAGTGCTCAACCACACTCGCTTTCACTTTGATCAAGGCAATAGTGAAATTGCTTTTTCGCATGCCTTTGGGGCAAACTAAGACGGAAAGGCTTTATTTATATGTAAATCTTAGTTTTCACTTTCACCACAGTTTCTGTTGTATGAAATGTAAATGCCTTGTTGGAAGAGAGCCTAGGAAAGAGATGGATCATCAGACGGGATGCTAAAGAGTGGGATGGGAAAGGGGAGGGGAGGGGAGGTGCTGAAGGCAAAATAAAATAATGTCAAAACCTTCTTTTTCGCCGTTTTCCGAAATCTTCTCTTGCGTGTGTTCTTCAGAGGGCAGGTGACTGGAGACAAAAACAACAGGATTAGTGAAGTCAAAATGGTTCAATCAGCTGCAGAGGGCAAATTATGCTTCCTGCATTGCTTATGTGCCAAGTTCTTCAGCACTGATGGAAAAGCAAAGAAGCTGCTGTGTGTGTAGATATTTGTCGACTTACTGCCGTGATTCCAAACAAATTTCTTGTCCTTGTCTTTGTCCTTCTTCTTGTTCTTGGGGTCGGTTCCGGTTGGCTCCTCTAAAGGAGGGTAAAGGTCTCCATCTAGTGTACATACCAGCATCTGACCCATGGATGCAAAAAACAAATGATAAATGACTCTGCATTCTGCTGATAAATGCTGTTGTACTACAGTATCATAACAATCTTAGTTTTAAATGTTAATGTAAACATTAAAAAACGTTTTTAAAAAAGTACTTTTTATTGACAATTGGTATCCTAAACTCAACAACAAACGTATCCAATTAATATCACATCATAAACTTCTGCTGCTCTATCTTATATCCCAGTGGTTCTCAACCTTTTCTTGTGTCAAGGACCCCTAAATTGATACACTTTAGGTCACGGACCCCCATTTGATAAGATTTTGCTTCAGGGACCTCCACCTGAAAAAATGTTGGTTGTTAGATATGATTAAGACCAGAATGTTATAGTTATCAACTACAGTTGAGGAGGTAACCGTGGAAGAAGTGAAACCTCTGATCAGAATAGTCACTCTTATGACTCTTACTCACAATGGGCTCACTTCTATAATCTATAGTGAATTAAACAGTGAAAATAAACTATTTTTCTGGGGACCCCCTGGAACTCCCTCAAGGCCCCTTGGGGGTCCCTGGACCCCTGGTTGAGAACCACAACAAGAGATGTATCCTATGAAGATGAAGTCCTAAATGTAATGCCTCTGCAGTGGTTTTACCTGGGAGACATCAGCAGTCTTGTAAAATGTCTTCTTGTCCACCGTTTTCATAGACTCGATCATACAGGGCAGGTCCACCAGTTTGCAGGCCAAAGGTACGCGGTCTACTCTCACGATGCCGTGACGACCGTCAGCTACAGGTAAGAGGGAGGGACGACATAATTGATTATAATGACATGTTGTGTGTGTGAGACATAGGTAACCATTGTCATTAGGACGTTTTGGCCAATTAATTGCACTCAAAATACGAGTATAGAGAGCAGGAGAGAGAGTCTGTAATCATAACTGCATATATAAAATGATTTAATCACGAGGCGCTGGATTATTTAGCCTGCACGTTATTATCATATGTGCATTATAAACATAATATCACCGTTTCATTTTTAAAAATTACGTCAATACCGGTATATTGTGACACCCCTATTTGGTAGCAAAGACCATGACACTTGAGTATAGTTTTCAAATTGATAATTGTAGTTCGTAATGTATTGCAACAAAACTGAAAATGAAAATACCCATTCCAAATTGACTAAATATTTGCTGTTAAGAGACTGATTCCAATGATTTGTGAATTAAAGGTCCCATATCGTGCTCATTTTCAGGTTCCTACTTGTATTTAGTGTTTCTACTAGAACATGTTTACATGCTGTAATGTTAAAAAAAACAACTTTATTTTCCTCGTACTGTCTGCCTGAATATACCTGTATTCACCCTCTGTCTGAAACGCTCCGTTTTAGTGCATTTCAACAGAACTGCGTTGCTAGGCAAAAGTTTGGGTCCATGTTTACTTCCTGTCAGCTGATGTCATTCACATACACTGCAACAGGAAATAAACTGGGACACATTTAGAATGTTTACATTTAAAACCGTGTTATGATCTATATATTGTATATTTGTGACATCACAAATGGACAGAAATCCTAATGGCTTGTTTCAAAAGCACAATTTCTGAATACGGGCTGTGTGTGTTTCTCCGTATATTGAGCGTTTTGATACTTTAACAGTATTTATATAGCAACTGCTTTAAGACATGAAAATCTCACTTTTACAATATGGGTATACACTGTGGTATTACTACTTTTACTTAAGTAAAAGATCTGAATACTTCTTCCACCTCTGCCCCCTCAGACACAGAAAGGAGGAAAATGTCAACCACATACCGGTTGTGACAGAGGTAAGACAGGATAGCATCTGATAAAAAAATAAGGATGAAATTATCAACCTGTGCTTTTAAGAAAAATCATGATATTAAAATAATAATACAGAAAATTATATTTTGTGGCCTATTTTGGTACGTTTAGACTTCAAGCAGAGTCCTAGAGGCAGGAGTGAACACATTGCAAAAGACGCTGGTTCTGAAGAAACAGACTGAGTTGGACGAGGTGAACCAGCAACTGGCACTCAAGCGTCATGAGTTTAAGACCTGTGTGGAGGCTCTAGCTCGGAGAAGGTCTGAACTGGAAATAAAACAACAGCAGGTGAATTGAAACCCCCTGAAACTACTTGAAATGTGACTGATTATGGACTATATATATATACTGTGTATAAATATATACTGTGTATAAATACTGTGTGTATATATATATATATATATATATAACTGCGGTAACGTGAGCCACAGAGTGCACTGTGGTACTGCCAGCTGCCATCTAACTTCTGTTGCTCCTAAAGTAGTGTTATTATGGTATGGATGACCTCTGAGAGAGGCAAGCGGCATTCCCACAGTTTTGCACACTACGGTTACCACAGTCTTGGAAAGGGAAGAGTGAGCGGAGGGGTACTCAGTTGGTTGCAATCTGCAACCACACCACTAGATGTCAACAAATCCTACACACTGTACCTTTAAGGATATTTTTTCAGTACTTGTACTTACATATTTCCATTTTTATGCTACTTTGTACTTCTACTTCACTACATTTCAGAGTTAATATTACATTTTTACTCCACTACAATAATGTGACAGCCATACATCGGAGATTCCAACCACATCAACAGATACATATGATGCATTATTGCACATAAAGTAGTTGAAATCAGCCCTACCTCGACCAGATACATTGAAATGCAGTACTTTTTACTGTGATCGCGTGACTGATATGGAGTAGATATCCACTGATAACATTGTCCTAAAACACATGCCCTTGGGGTTTGTATTATCACCCAGACTAAAGAGAGGGCGATAAAGTTCGAGAAGTTTGTGGCTGAAAATGAAGTGAAGCGACGGCGAGCGCTGCAGAAGTACGAGGCTGCACGGGAGCTGAATGTTTCCAAACAGAGAGAGATAGAAGATCTGACAGAACAGTTGAAACAACTCCGAGCCAGGTGAGAACTTTGAACCAAAACATTAATGTGAAGATCGTGCTCATTATGTCACTTTTAACCTCATATCTATATTCACAGACAGCAAGTTTTAAAGGAGAGAATGTCAAAATACAAAATCTATGAGGACTACTTGATGAAAACACTAGATTATCTCCCTAGCAGTAAGTTTTATTGACCTCCATAAGCACACTTTTACATCAACCTGTTTTGTTTATCCTAATGAACAGTGCCTGAATTGGACCAAAAAAGGTGCCAGCACCCTTGTTTAGCAGTTGCATGACATCATCATCGCATGACTTGGTTATATTGTCACGCATATCTTGGTAATATATCCCACTTCAAATGTATTTTTGTATGCATTTCATTACATACAACATACATTTCCACAGTTTGTCCATAAATGCTAGTTATACAAATTGTACACAAATATAATATTGCATATATGCTACAATAAAACCAACTGGAAGTATGATATCTGTTGGCCTACAGATGAAATTGGACAATGAGAAGGAATACTAAAGTAAATGATGCTCCAATGATGCAGTCACATCAAATGTCACCTTGAATTACAGTGTGAAAAATCAACATAAATTGAGTCTAACTGAAAACTTGTTTTTATATGGCGGTATGCAATAAGAAATAAGGGTACCCATGTGGAAAGAAAAAATCAGAAGTGCCGGTATACTGGTCTATTTCAGGTACTGCTAATGAGTTAGTTTCACACTGGCTGTGAGATGAACCAAACTGCACACTCTCTTTCAGCTTACCTTGATAATGGGTCTGAATCTTTGGTAATGCCCATCATTCGGCGCCACGAGGCCCTGTCCATCACCCACCGGGAGCTGCTGCAGCGTTTAGGGCGTCTGGAGGAGGAGGTGGAGCGGAGCCAGCGACAACTGCAGATCATGAAGCAGGACCACAGTTTAAACAAACTGGTCAGACACACACAGATATTCACTGCAACTTTTCTGCTCCAATGAACAACCTATTAGAGTTTATTATGTGTGTTTTAGATGGCCAATAAGGAACTGTCTGAACTCCAGAGTGAGTTAGAAACCCTCAAAGAGGAGAACAAGCAGTCGGAGGTGAACCTGCTGATGGAGCAAGACCTGTCCAGAGAGAAGGTGTGCTTTCAAGATTATGAGCTAATTTGCAGACGAGTTTTGGATAGAAATGTCAAATGTGCCATTATTATCACTCAGGTTGAAGAAGTGGGCTGCTTGCTTATGGCTATCAACAACCTCGCAGAGCAGTGTTATCTAGCAGCATACGGACCTCTGGAAAACATGAACATGCTGACAATGATGGATATGGTGAAGGTAATATCTTGTGAAAATTATTATTCATATCGTGATACTAATTTGTGTTTCTTTACCTTTTAACTGACGCAGAGTATGATTTCAGGAGTACATCCTGGACAAGGCCGACACAGAGAGGAGAGCGAGGAGGCTGATGGAGTCGGGGTCCGCCATGACGAGTAGAACAGCTCTGACAGACAAAAGAGAGAGGGGGTCAATGAAGAGCATTGGCAGCAAAACACAAATAAAAAGTTCAAGTAAAGTCAGTAGAAAGAGTGAGACAATGAGTTGATGTAGAACTTACTATGATGAAGTTTGTGGAGTGTGAAAGTTCCTTTTTGACCTTGAAAGCAGTAGATTGACACAAATTATGTATGGCAACTAAGAAAACTACATCGGATGATGAAGAATGTGACATGCATGGAAAACTTTGGAAAAAGCATGTAAACGAACGTTGTGTTAAGATATTTTTGTCAACATGTTTTTTTGTTTCAGTGTTCAAATTGCTATGCATCAAATTTTGCACTTAAAAATTTCATACAGATTTTGAAAATAAGGTGATCAAGTGTATTCGAGCATCAGAACTTTGTAAATGTGTATCTCTGGAACGCTATCATTGTTGCATTTTAAAATAAAATGCTTACAATCAAATGATGCTGTCAGACAGGAAGTACTACCCATCAAAACAGCATACGGTATGTATGCAATTTCTATCAGATTTAGATTATACAAACAGCAATGAGAAAAGATTTGTGATTTAAAGAGTATTTTAAATGACATAGAATAAGGATTTCTTTGTGATACTCTGCATTTGATCCTTATAAATACAGTAAATATAGTGCTGCAGAGAGAATCTGACTTTCCTGCTGTAAAGCCTACATCATGCAGGACCTGTTGCATCCATTTACATTTTGTGCTCTGTATCTACCACAAAGTTTGTGTTTTTTGCACAAGACACCAAACATTAGCAGCAAAGCTCATTGCTGATTGTGGCCTGCTCCATGTTGTCAGAAGCTGTCTGCCATACAGGTTTTCAGCCCTCTAGCCCTCTAGTGCAGACAATGATCACAAATTATGTTGCAACACTACTCAGTGCAGTTAAAGTAGCAAAACATGTTCAGACAGACTTTTTAGGGCGTTATTTTGTCAGTAATTTATGGGATGTCAGGCTGTGAGTACATTTACTCAAGTATTGTACTTAAAGGTACAGTGTGTAACATTTCGGGGGATCTATTAGCAGAAATGGAATATAATATTAATAAGTATGTTTTCAATAGTGTATAATCACCTGAAACTAAGAATTGTTGTGTTTTCATTAGTTTAGAATAAGCCCTTCATATCTACATAGGGAGCGGGTCCTCTTCACGGAGTCCGCCATGTTGCTCTGCCATGTTTCTACAGTAGCCCAAAACAGACAAACCAAACACTGGCTCTAGAGAGGGCCTTTCACGTTTTTACGTTACCTGAAGGCCACCCTAGTTCTCCGATATGCTTGTGAAACTGCGGTAACGTGAGCCGCAAAGTGCAAAACCGTGGTAACGCCAGCTGCCGTCTGACTTCCGTTACTCCTAAAGTAGTGTTATTATGGTAAGGATGGCCTCTGAACGAGGTTACCACGGTTTTGCACACTACGGTTAGCGCAGACTTGGAAAGGGAGGAGTGAGTGGAGGGGTTCTCAGTTGGTTGCAATCTGCAACCACACCACTATGCCGCCAAATCCACCTTTAAGGATATTTTTGAAATACTTGCGTATTTCCATTATTATGCTACTTTATACTTCTACTTCACTACATTTCAGATTAGGGAAATGTTAAACTTTTTTACTCCACTACAATAATATGACAGCCCTACTTGTGACTTTGGTAATTCAAAACACATTTACACATAAATATGATGCATTCATGCATTCAAAGTAGTTAAACGCAGCCCCACCTCGACCAGATACATTGAAATGCAGTACTTTTACCTTGATTCTTTAAGAATAATTCGCCGATGATACTTCTTCTGCACTTTTACGTACAAGAAGTAAAATTTACTGTAATTAAGTAAAATTTTGAGTGTAGGATTACTTGTAACAGAGGTTTTTCTTTGGGGTTTTATATTGAAGTAGGCCTTCTTCTACCACTGTTGATGACTCTTGTACCCGTCGATGAAAATAGGGAAAAGGGTAACAAACAAGAGGCTAGTTGTTGTTGTGTGTTGTTTTGAGCTAACACTGGTTACACTGGTTTCTACTTTTAAGAAAATCTTTTAGTCTTGACGAGTTTTTCGGTTACAAACAAGTCCTCCACGAAGCGATGACGCCATCATTAAACCAACCCTGTACTGTCCCTTTAACAGAAACACGTGGTACCTGCAAACATCCGGTTTCCAGAAAATGGAAATAAGGTTGCAACAATGTTTTGACGCACAGCTTTGACGCACGGATTCTTGCTACAATGTAATTCCGTTTTCTTACATTGTTTCCATGTTGATGAAATGTTGAAGGTATGTGTTGTTGGAGGTCCGACCTCTGGAGCTGCTGTTTGCTGTGAAAATAGTAAAAAGCTTGTTTGTTTTCTCGACAGATGGAGGCAGCCGGCAGCCTCGTCTCATACCGAGAGGACATTTCTTCGCTGTTTCCTGAGCAAACGCCGGGTGCCAAATACAAAGTAGGACATTTAGTTTGGGTGGGGTGGTGTTAGTTAGGTGCTCATAGTCACACCTCTTAACTGAAGCTGTCCGCCGCATAATAATCCCACCTATACTTGTCCTTTGTTAGGATTTAAGCAGCCAGTTCTCCACCGTCAGACAAGTGCGTGGAGATGGGAACTGCTTCTACAGAGCTCTCTGCTTCGCTCACCTGGAGTCAGTCCTACACAATGCCAGGGCTTTACAGAGGTCAGTTATTATTAGCATTACTGCCAAGTGTCCCTTAAAGACACTTAAAGATGGCCTCATCTTACTGAGTTTTACTTTCAGGTTTAAGGAGAAGATTGTTCAGACCTGTGAAGATTTCTCTTCTGCAGGATTTGACGAGAGTTCCTTCAAGCACCACCTGAACACAGTAAATAATGCCTTTTATTTACTTACCTGGTAGCATTAGGCCAGTAAAGAAAGCACGAGTTATAATAAGCCTGGAAAAGAAAAAAAATATTAAAATGCTCACACATGTTGTGAACATCAAGGGGGATTTATTGTTGGGGAAAAAACATTCAGAAATGACTGTATGTCCAGCAATAAAACAAAGTTAGACAGAAGACAAGCTGATTAGTTTGGGTAGGCCATAATGCTCCCACAAAGTAGTGTTTGATAATACACACTTAAAGACGTAAAAAGGTGTAGCCTACAACATAGATAAAGTTATGATAATAATTTGGATAAATGAAAATGTTTTTGTTGTGGTGTCATGTTGAGCTGCAACGATTAATCGATTTAGTTTCAACTATTAAATCAATCACCAACTATTTTGATAATCGATTTGAGTAATTTTTTAAAGAAAAGAAGTCAAACTTCTGATTCCAGCTTCTTAAATGTGTTTCTTTACTCCTCTGACAGTAAACTGAATATCTTTGAGTTGTGGACAAAACAAGACATTTGAGGATGTCATCTTGGGCTTTGGAAAATATTGATCGACATTTTTCACCATTTCCTGACAGTTTATAGACAAAACAACTAATCGATTAATCAAGAAAATTATCGACAGATTAATCGACAATTAAAGTAATCGTTAATTGCAGCCCTATTTGACATAATACACACTTGAAGGTGTATAGTAACCTACAGCGTACATCATTATGAGAATGTTTTTGTGGTGGAGTCAATCTGATATCTGATACTTGAGGTCAGCTGCAGAGCAAAATGTAATCTCTGAATAGGAAAGTCACTGATCTAGCACCATGTCACCTTGCCCTCTGTAATCCAGGTAATGACTAAAATCATCTTGAAAGTCTTACGGCACTCATCCATCAGTTCTTCATTGGAGAAGATGGTCATGAGTAGCTCCTTACTGCTACTATGCTCTTGGTTAAGTGTGGTTAGTCTGCTACTGGATCTCTCCGCTTATTAAAAAGGTGCAGGGAATGATGTCGTTGTGTGATGTTTTTGTGTGAAAACATCTAATTGCTTCTGTTGTGTTGAAGGTGGTTGATGTTGTGGAGCGGTGCCAGGCTGATGACCAGGAGGACACGCTGCTCCGGCTCTTCAATAAGCAGATGACATCTGACAGCGTGGTGCAGTATCTCAGGCTGCTCACTTCAGCACACCTGCAAAACCAGGCAGACTTCTTCTGCAACTTTGTGGAGGCACCCAATCTAGTAGTCTACTGTCATCAAGTTAGTGGCAAAGTGTTGCTGCCATCTAGTGAACTAAATAGCAGAAGGACGAGTCAAGGAAATACAGGGTTTGGTAATGTCTTCGCTCTCTTCTTTATTCAGGAAGTGGAGGCCATGGCGATGGAGTGTGATCACGTGGACATCTTAGCTCTGTCGCAGGCCCTGGATGTTTGCATCCACATCGTCTCCATGGAGGGCGATGAAGAGCAGTTGGCTCACCACGTCATTCCAGAGGGTGCTGAACCTTCCCTGCACCTTCTCTACCAAACATCACATTATAACATTCTCTACCCGCGACCTCAACACTGACCGCAGATCCACGAGGACTCAACTCAGGAATATTGACTTTGGTTGAATAAAATCCCAACTGGGCTTTAAGACACTCATGGAAACAGATTTTTATAAAGTATTGCAGTGTACAGCGATTCAACAACATTTGGAAATACATTTTTTGCACACTGTGCAATAAGTATTTAAATGGATTGAAGTTAATTTATGTTTTAAAAATGACATGAATCAACACAATCCTGTCAAAGATGGCGTTTCTAAATACACATTCCATTAACATGTCACTGCTGCTCTTTCTTCTGCTTTTTCTGCTGTGGTGGACCACCTTTCTTTAACTTCTGTTTCTCCTTTTGTATTGAGACCCTGGTGAGGGCATTTTCCCCCCCAGCTAGAGGCATGTTAGGCAGGGAGAGCTTTCCCATCTGGGTGGGGTACCTCGTCTTAATCACATTCTTGAACACAGGCTGGGAGATCAGATGCTTCAAATGCTTTTTCATCCCCTTTACCACCCTCTGCTGCTCTCGGTCATAGTCCTCATCCTTTGCTCCTCCTGTAGACATAGATGGCATATTCAGTTGTCTGTATTTTAACTTTTTTTTTTTTTTTTTTAAATAAAGGGAACCTGTTACAAGTGTGTTTTGTTGGTCTTACCAATTAAACAATCATCATCCAGGTCCACTTCCAGGGCCTCTGCTGCTTTTTTGAACCAGGAGTTGTGCTGCTTCTCCCTGCTGTTGTGGAACTCAATCTTCTCTATCTTTCTGGCCAAGTTGACCCGCTCCTGTGGAGGAACACACTCGACAATAAACAACAAAATATAAATCTCTTTAATGTCACATAAAGGCAGGGCCTAATGCCGGATCTCACCTTGATGGCTTCCATGCATTTGATCTCTATGGGGAACATGGGAAGGTCCTCGTCCTTCCCCAGAGCCCTGTAGATCTTTTTGAAGTTCATCATGTCGTCTGGGCCGATTAGCAGCATACTGAGACCCTCTTTGGTGGCTCTCGCTGTTCTGCCACTCCGATGGACGTACGTCTCAGATGTCCTGGGAACCTGATGTTCACAGGAGAACATTATTAGAAGTAATAACACAAGTTACACTAAGGCTCTCCTAAGTTGCCTTCACATGATAAGAGATTTGCTCCTCATTCACCCGAGGTAGGGTGCAGAGCCTTGCATTCAGCTTGACAGTAAAGCATCTCCTGAACTATGGCTCAGTGATACATGGTGTTAAGCGTTACAGTTAATTAATATCCTTCATGTCGGTTGAATATAAGTAACTGGCTTTCAAAAATAATAAATGCTGTGGACGACAAAGCTTACCTGGTAGTGAATAACATGCTGAACATTGGGGATGTCTAGTCCTCTAGCTGCCACATCAGTAGTCAGCAGAACACAACTGTGAACGAAATCCAAGTGTCAATTCAGTAAGCAATGAGTCAAATTAAATGGTGAAATCTTTGAGTTACATACCAAGGGAAGTGCCAAGAAAGAGATGCCAAATAATGAGATCTTTTAGTAACTACCACTTAAGAATAAAGATGTGAATATCACTTTTTGACAGAACTTATTTCAAGAACTGGGAAAAAAAGTTACCAAATTAATATTCTGAGTTTAAAATAAGTACATCTCAATGTGCTGAATGATCATAATTCTATGCTTTTTAACTTTATTTTACCAAGGGAGACCTTGCCAAGATGGCAGCAATAGTGTTGTCAAGAATATCGAAGTATCTACATATTGATACTGAATATTTGAAATGGTTTCAATACTCAGTTTCCACGGTACCGATACACGGATACCAGCTGCGCTTTCTGCTCTTCTCTCCAAAACTGAGTTGACACACACACACACACACCGCTATTGATCTTTTTCATAAAAATAAAAAAAATTATGCCCTCAATTTTTCCCTGTGGTATCGAAAATGGTATTGAATATCAATATTTTTCAAGGTATTATATTGAAGTTAGAAATTCCGGTATCATGACGACACTAGGCAGCAACACAAGCACTTGTACAGACAAATCAAAGTGCGCTTGAGTTGTTTCTCTGCCTTCCACTTTGAGGAGTGCAAACTTATAAACTACAGAGTGTTTTCTGTAAATATGCATTATGATAAAACTCAACGATGGAACTAGTCATGGGAAACAAAATGCAGGACTTTTCACGCATACCAGATAAAACCTGTTTAGTTGCAGTAAAATGTTTTTTATATTTCATCATAGGAACACAACTACTAACCTAACCTGAGGCAAACACCTTCAGACTGCTACTGCAAGTGTGTGCAAACCTCACCTCTCCCTCTCGGCAAACCTTTCCAGGTTTTTGAGGCGTTGTTTCTGGTGCATGTTGGCATGAAGAGGCAGTGGAGTACAGTCCATGATAACCAGCAGGGAGTTCAGTCTCTTGATGCAGTCTATGCTGTTGGCAAATACCATGGTGCGGCCGGGATACTGGAGCAAAAAGTAATAAAGGTAGAAGTCCTTCTCCTCCTTCTGGCAGTGGATTCGGGTCTCGGTCAGGGTCTCCACAGTTGCCTCCTTCCTGGTCAGGTCAATGATTTTGGGTTTGGACTTGATCCCCACTTTGTCCATGAGAACTTCCAGCTGGCCCCTCCGGTCCACATTCTTCTTCTTCTTCTGCAGGACGCGGGTGGGCAGGCTGCGAGCCATGGTCAGCGTGGCGGAGAACACGAACGTCTGCCTCTTGGGATTAAAGTGCACGGTGTTCAGCATCTCTAGCAGACTCTCCAGCTCTGCAAAGTGGCCTCTCTCCACCATGCGATCTGCTTCATCGATGACCAGGCACCTGTAGGATAACAAGAGTAGTTAGTAAAATGTATCATGAAGAAATCTAACAAACAAACCTCTGTGAATGATCTGTATCACACCTCTGATATATCTGATGTTGATCCAGCTTTCTGTTGGGCAGTCAAATTCAATAAAAACAAAGTCACCAGCTCTGGTATCTGTTTAGCTTTCAACACACATCTTTCTGCTGCGTCTAGTCTTTTGTTTGAAAATGGTTGCACAGGGAGCCCTCATACAAATAGCAATAATATGCACGCAGTCAGGTCTCTTTGCTTTATTTAGCCCTTCACTGCTGATGTTGAACTTAAGGCCCTACAGGCCATGGATGTTATTAAGTCAATGGAACCTAAGCCCATTCATGCAACATTCATTAACACAGAGCATTTTATTTACTGTATATTTAATCTTTGTATCACAACCCGTATAGCCCCTTCTTTGGGAAATCAGCTCATATTTTATTTATTTTTCAGTGTAAATGTAAACAGGACGTTGTCGTAAAAAAGCATTTATGATCATCCATCCACCCTTCAAGAACCAAAACCAACAACGCCGTTTATCAACATCTGATGAACAAATAAGAAAGGAGGCCTGCATGATAATTCATAAGGGGTGTAAATCACATGTTTCATCACGATATGATTTTACATCGATTCTGTGGACAACGATACGATATTAGTTGATATCACAAAGTCTGCCATGATACGATTTCGATTCGATTCAATTCAGGGGCCTGTGATCAATTTGAGAAAATATCATATGCCCATTTAACACAATCAGTTACATTTATATCAACTCACAAAAAACCCAACTTAATTATGATTTGACAATTTTACTACTGATCTCTTCCAGACATTTAAATGAAATAAAGCTAGTCTTTTTAATAAAAAGAATAAATATAAAGTGGGAATTTCAAAATAAAGTTTTATCTTAAAGATGACGATATGTATCGATATTTTCACTTGATGATATATAGAGGATCGTTGATCATTGAATCGATATATTGATCCAGATCGATGTATCGTTACACCTCTGCTTTCAATGGCTTCGTATTGTGATGACATGATCATCATAACATTAGTGTTTTACAAAATTCTGTTGTCCAAATTATTGATTCAAAGCATATTGTCCTTAAAAACAAATATGTTGTACTGAACTGCAACAAGCTTGAGAAAATTAAATATTCAAGGGCTCTTTAAAACTTTTTACAGAATTTGGAAATCCCTCCTAGAACACATACAATCCTTGATACTTCTGCCGGATGCAGATTACAAATACAATTTGAATAAAGAAAAAAAGATAAATATAAAAATGTTACATTATATTGAGTTATTGCAGTTTTTGTTCTATATGTGTGATGACCTGATGTAATGCAGTACAGTGGGATGCAGTTTATTTAACTGAATTTGATTATTTTATCTGTGATTTTGCACATATTTGCCATATCTTGACATATACGATATTGAGATATTGCCATACGGATTTTTACCATATTGCCAAACCATATGAAAGAGGTGTGAGTTGTGACCTACCTGAGTTGTCTTAGATTCAGCAGATGTGGATGCTTCTCCTGGATCAGGTCCCACAGACGTCCTGGAGTGGCAATAACGATCTCTGGTCTTCGCTTCAGCATCCGTCTTTGTTTCTGTTGTGCCATTCCTCCCACCACTATCGCTGTTTTGATGTCTACACAACAGGAACATTTTCAGTATCTCGACATTCATAATTCTTTTTAACACTTAGTAATCATAAAACTTGAATGACTTACCTGTAAATTTTGCGACAGCATCAATGTGGTGCTTGACCTGAACAGCCAGCTCCCTGGTGGGAGTGAGCACCAGTCCGAGCAGAGGCTGACTCCGACCGCCAGCAGCTTCTTCTTGTTCTTCTGCTTCAGCGGCGACGTTAAAGTCAAACTCTGCATTTTCGATTACTTTAACACACCCGATCCTCTCGTCGTCATCTTTTTCTTCAACGTCATCGTGTTCATCTTCGCTGTCATGTTCATCAGTGTCACCTTGATCCTGCTCTGTGATGCTGTCACCGTCTTCTCCCTCGGCCTCCATGTTGTCTTCTTCTACCGTGGACTCGTCTAAGGCTGGTAAATACAAACTCTCCACCTTTGTGGTCGGTTCAGTGTCGTCATCAGCAGGCTTTTCTGAACCGTTCTTCCACTCCAGGATGGCGTGGATCATGGGAATACCAAATGCCAGAGTCTTCCCACTTCCTGTAATGACAGCACTCACATTAGCTTCACTTATGGAACCATGAGGACAATATTATTGTTATGGGACACAAACAAAGGGCGTTTTATGTTACCTGTCTCAGCCGCCCCCAGTATATCCATACGATCCCTGATAGCTGGAGGCAGAGCCAGGGCTTGTATAGGACTCGGTGAGCTGAATCCAAGACTGCTGAGTGCCTTCAGCACAGGGGAGGGAACAAACAGGTCCTTCCAGGCACTCACATCAGCTTTTTGGTCAATAGAGCCAGACATTGCTGCATTTGTCCAATTCTTTATCTGCTTTTTGTTTTTGGGAGGCTTTGCCACTTTGTCTTGAGTGGATTTTTCATTTTCCAGAGCTTCTGATGGAGACTCCTGGTTCGGCTGTTCCTCTGAGATTTTATCCTTTTCTATCTGCTGCTTCTGTTTCTTTTCCTTCTTCTTTTTGTTGTTCTTCTTCTTTGTGACTTTTTTTTCAGGTTCTGAACTCATTGCTGTATCTTTTGAAGCATCTTCTTTAGGTGTTTCATCCTCACCTGCAGCCTCTTCTTTCTGTGCCACTTCTACAGGAGTGTTATCTGGTTGGTCCGATTCCTTCGCAGCCACTTTCTTATTTTTCTTCTTCTTCTTCTGTTTGGCTTTTTTCTTGGCTGGTTCAGCTGTTTTCTCTCCCTCTTTGCTGCTCTCCACATCTCCCTTCTCTCCAGCCTCCTCTTCCTCACTGGCTTTTCTTTTCTTCGGTTTCTTCTTCTTCTTCTTCATCTTCTCCTTTTGCAGCTCCCTTTCTGCTTTAGCTGCAGCCTTCTCAGAGTCGACCAGACGGTAATCTGTCAGCTCTTCAAAACACACAAGCCCCTCCATGCCTTCCTCGGAGAAGATGATGGGATCGAGCTCTACAGCTTGCCATTTGCCTTTCATAAGGATGCTCCGTTTGTTTTTCTTGGCTTTCTGCAGTCCGGGGAACGGACGCTTGTTTCTGGGCATCATCTTCCTTATCTTCATTTTCCTACAAATAAATACCGAGTTACACCAATGCGTTGAATTGAAGTGTATACAGTTAGCAAGCAGCTACATGCAGCTGCCGAGCCACTCTAACTAACTATATCCTCTCTAAATGCTCGTAAAACTATCAGATCCAAGTGGCTTGGTAAACCACAAACAACAATACAACAACTATAAGTCAAAACAATAAAAAAAAAAGTACTACCTTGACTGACTGGTGTTTTAAAATGTCAAAATGTTACAACTGATCACAACCACGCATGACACGAGGGCGCAGCCATGACAGTGTTGATCACGTGGTTTGAAAAAACTTTATTAGTCAGACAAACAGCTACAGAAGTTTCTGTCCTGCAGGAAGGGGCTGATAAAAAAAAGTATTAGTCCTGTTATTTATTCTTCACTGTGAGTAATAAGTCGTCCCTGCCACTATATGTTAATAGCAACACAACAACAATATCCTCTATTATATTATATATTATATATATATATATATATATAT
>CAKAKR010068959.1:0-25874 GCA_916700685.1 Adelosebastes latens
GCTCGCTAATGCCAACACCGTTCCCAGTGGTATGACAGGAAGAGCAGCGCAAATACAAATTAGCCTTATTTATGAAGCCGGTGGGCTGCAGTCAGCGCCGGCTTCATTAGTATGGCTGCGGCGTGGCGCTAACGCTAGGTAGGCTCATTGGTATGGCTGCTGAGTGCTGGCAGTGAATCTCGGCTGACTGGCAGAACGCCCAGAGAGAAACACGCACACACACACACACACACACACACACACACTGAGCCACTGCATTGCGCTGAATGAAGGTGGAGTGACTGACTGACTGTGTGTAGCTGTATTTGCATGTTACACTCAGGTTAGAAAGCACTGTACACCCAGTGAGCCTCCTGTTTCTCATATTTCACCTACAGAGTCTCTGCTCGGACGCCACATGATGAACTCTCACCGCCACAACAGGAAATACAACAGTTTCTTTAAGGTTTTAAAGGTTTAAGGGAGATGATTCATCAAAATGTGCCAAAGCAAAACAACATGAAAGAGAGAAGAAGAGGAGGAGGAAGAAAAGGAAGGAGGAAGCCCTGCACAGTTAATGTTAGATTATTATACGTTTCTAAAAAAATTAAATTAACTAAGTAAATGAAAATATAAAATAAATAAATACAAAATGAATACAAAATTAAAATGAAAGATAAAGATAAAAATAATTAAATTAAATAAAAAGATAATTACAAAAATATAAAATAAAAAATAAATTATTTCTTTTTTAATTGATCATTTTATTTATCAAAAATAAATAAAATACAAATGTAATAATAATTAATTAAATCCCAAAATGTAATTAAGTAAATTTAAAAAAAAAAATACAAAATACAAAATCAATAAAAAAAATACAAAATAAATTCAAATAATTAAATAAAATACAAAAAATACAAAATAAAAGAAATAATTAAATTAAAATGATTTAATGAAATTGATCATTTTATTTCTCAAAAATAAATAAGATAATACAAAATAATAATAAAAAATAAATAAAAATAAAGTAAATTAAGTAAACAAATAAATAAATAGAAAAAATACAAAATGAATAAAAAATGTAATTAAAAGTAAATTAAAAATAATAATTAAAAAAATGTAATTAAATTAAACAGTTATATTTGTGGAAACACATTGAGAGTCCCTGCTCAGGCAGCATATTATGAACTCTCACAGCCACAACAGGAAATACAACAGTTTCTCCTCGTTTTAAAGGTTTTAGGAGACGATTCATCAAAATGTGCCAAAGCAAAGCACTATGAAGGAGAGTGAAGAGGAGGAAAAGGTCGGAGGAAGCCCTGCACAGTTAATGTTTCCAACAACTACAGGATAATCTGCTATATACAACAATAGCTTGATATATCTTCCTCTGTGCCATTGCACAGAAACTGCTGCCACAAATACTCACTGCAGCACCAAATGTGGATTAATCCGCCGCTGAAAATAATCCCCAACAAATGCTCCATTTCCTCCTGTTTGTCTGATAAAAACTACAGCGAGCAGCTGTTTTAGGAAATTACTGATAAAACGACATATTTGTCACCAACGCTGTAAGAAATATTTCACAAAAACTAAAGTCCACTCACCCCCAGCAGAACTTCATCCACCCAAAAACAATATGTCGAGCCAAACCAACCAAAGTACACGCAGTACGTGGTGGAGTATCTGTGTATTTACTGTGTTCAGTGAGTGTTTACCTTCTTCACGGCACTTCTCCCTCCACAGCAGGTTGTCTTCAGCCAGGATCCTCCAGTACCTGCAGGTCTGAGCGGCCTGCAGCAGGTCTTTGGGAGCCAGGAAGGTCAGTACGTACAGAGCCAACTGCAAAAACACACACACATTATTTATATTTATTTTGAGGTTTTTATATCATTCTGTAGCTTCCCAGAGGTGTTCCTTATGTATTCAAATCAGAACATTCACATTTTAGGACAGATATAACAGTATATGTGGGTACCTCTTTGGGAAGCAGGGATATGAAGTCTCTCTGGAACTGAGGCTCGATGACCTGCATCATGTGCTTCACCTGATTGGTTTCACACCTGTCAATCAGCTCGTCCAGAGCCAACAGCCTCTCAGGACCGCTCCATGTCTTTAAAATACAAATAAATAAAAATAATTAAATTTTTAAAAATGTAATTAAGCAAATTCAAATAAAGAAATATACACAAATAAATACAAAATTAATAAAAAATTTAATTAAACTAAAAAATAAATTTAAATATGTCAATTAAAATTAAAAATTAAAAATACAAAATAAAAAAAAATTAAACTAAAATTATATAACTGAATTGATAATTTAATTTATCAAAAATAAATACAATATTAAAAAAATAATCAAATAAAAAAGATTTATGAATTAAGTAAATTAAAATAAAAAATAAATCCAAAAAATAAATTAAACTTAAAATAAATAAGTAAAAAACCTAACTCATCATAAAGACATTATAAAATCACCAAAATGTACATACATCAGTGATAAATAATAAGTCCGGACACGTGGTCATAACCGATATCAAACAAATTAAGTCTTAGAAATCCTAATCTGGTGGGGTTACAGACACGTTCTGAAAATAAAATCAAAAACGGTTCTGAGAATATTTTAGTTTCTTTTCCTTCGTTTTTTTATATGTAATTTTCATGTCTTGTCGTGTGTGTTTCTGCATCTCTGAAATCTTCCCCGAGCTACAGAAGAGAGATGTTGTCTTTCATTTGAATGTGTTTGTACTTGTATGTTGTTTTTTCTTATTAGTTACATAAGAAGAGCTCGGAGGCAGAACTCCTCTAACGCTCAGTGTTTACGTGCAGCGAGCGGAAGATAATCACATACTCACTTTTATTATATGTGTGTGTGTGTGTGTGTGTGTACATGTGTTTGTGTGTGTGTGTGTGTGTGTGTGTATGTGCATGCGTGTGTGTGTATGTGTGTATATTAGTGTTGTCTTGGCGAGTAATCTTAACTGGGTGTAGTTTGTTCCAACCCATCAAGTCTAACAAGTCTCTGTTAAAACTGTAATTGACCTTTTATCTCCCCTTAGTTACTGTTGCTATGCTATGCTATGTCATAGTTACATTCTAGCGCGCCACATAACGCGGTCTACAACGATAACGACGGCACAGTTTTAAGGCTCTTTCACGGGCCATAGTCCGTTTGTCTACGCTGAATCAGAGTGAAACTGAAACTTTTGGTTTGTTTTCTCTTTAGTCTGGTTCGGTTTCACAGCGCACAAATTAAAGCGCACCAAATTATAGTTAATGAGGGGCGTGTACGACGGAGCAAATTCATCTTTTTTGTCTCGAGAGCTGCCACTTCTATGCAGGGAATCACAGACTTTGATATGCTGGTGAAGTATTTTCACTTCTCTTCCAGTTTATGTCGAATTA
This sequence comes from Adelosebastes latens, assembly GCA_916700685.1. NCBI lineage: Eukaryota > Metazoa > Chordata > Actinopteri > Perciformes > Sebastidae > Adelosebastes > Adelosebastes latens. Next base: position 3,385 of record CAKAKR010068959.1, read on the forward strand.
CTTAATAAACGTCACTATTTTTGTGGGCTTTATTTAGCAAATTCTATGTGTTCTCTTCGGCCCAGATGTCAAGCTTGTTAACGGTCCGTCACCACCTCTCGCAAGCAGTCCCGGATCGGTTGTTTTGGTTCGCACCAGAGTACGAATACTGTGTTCACAACCGCCCAAAACAAACCGCTCCAGAGTTTGATTAAAGCGGACTAAATGTTGGCTTAGATGTGTGAAAAGATGTAAATGAATAAAAAAATCGCTAACATCTGGCGGGCCAAATCAAACCTTATGGCGTATGGCCTCACTTTGGGCCGCCCTGCTCTAAACTAAAAAGACATCAGGTTTGAATTGAAACACTATTACTGAGCTTGTTTATAGGATATTTAGTTGATCTGTACAGGAAACCATTAAGTGCATCTTTGGATGGGAAAATCAACACTGAATGGAAATGCCATCGACTCTTCCGGCCCAGAAGGAATTCATAAACAGTTACTGATTGGTTTAGGTTACGCTCAAACAAATCGCTCCCAAATTTAAACCGTCGACTGGACTGAAGACAAATAAAACATAAAGCAAAAATAAGCATAAACAAAACCAAACACTAGAAATGATCTCAGATGTAGCACACTGATAATAATATCTATCCTTTTTAACACCCTGGGAACCGGCTATAACTTGGGGTAGCTGGCTGGCTTCAGATTGAATATAATAAACACATTTTATTTAATAAAAGACTAGAAACGTAGACTATTATTTTAATAATGTTGGCAGCCTGGATGTAGTTTAGTAATCTCCGTCCGTTTTGATGATATTGACAGAAGTAGACAAAAGCAGCTTCTTATTTCAAACCACTGAAATGACAACTGTTGTTGTAGCTACCTAGCTAATTAATTTAGATTTGGAAAAGCTACAAAAAACATGTGTCATACATACAGTTTAAAACTTTTTTGTGTAGAAATCAAAAGCTGATGTGCCTAGTTACGGTTACTAAGCTATGATTGGATGACTGCTGTTTGGAGGAGGGGTTTAGCAGACTATCTATAGTGCACTAACTGTTGAATAGTGAGGAAGAAGCATGTCTGCGCTGACCTGGAAGATGTGAAGCCAGTCCTGCAGGCCAGAGGGAGGCGGGCCCGAGGTGACGCGCCGCCGCTGGGCCGAATGCCCATTGGCCAGCCGCAGGTCGCCGAACGTTGTTGGCGTGGTGGCCTGAACCAGACTGGCGGGACTGGGGAGAGAGGGACAGTGATGTTAGCATCTGCACCAGTTAGCATTTCCAAGCAAAACCAAATGTAGAAAACAAAATGCTAAAAAATAAGAGCTATCTAACTATAAAGCAAGGAATCTCTTCCTGTCTATCTGTCTGTGTGTCCGTCGCATATCTCGAGAACTGTTCATCCGATCTACTTCACACTTGGCGGGTGTAATGCTCAGGACCCAAGGGTGTGCAGTGTCGAATATGGTGCAATTTAGCCAAATGGTGGTGCTATAACACAATGAACTTTGGCCTTTAACTTATGAACCGTAACTCTCAGAAACAAAATTCTTTATTTTTCCTGTATTTTGTGGGTCCAGATGAATCTATCTATATAAGCCACGACCATTTGCATCTAGACTGATTTTCTGACATTTGGGTTTTTTGCTGTTCCGTACAGTTTGGCTATAGCTGACCCTCAAAGTTAGCTCAAATGCTGCGAGCAGGGCTTATATTACAAAACAAACGTCATATCTCCTGAACACTTTGTGCTATTGGTAGCACATTTGGTGGACATGTGTAGATATGATGTCTGAGTGACCGTGCCAAATTTGGTGCCATTTGGCCAATAGGTGGCGCTGTAGCAGCATCATCTAACTACAAAGGAAGTATTCTCTGTTTATGTATGTATGTATGACTGCTCTTTGCATATCTTGAGAACAGTTCATCCAGTCAACTTGACACTTGGTGGGTACAAGCAGTCATACCGTGGTTCTCAACAACGCTGCAAGCAGAACCTCTGGGGGGGCCAAGGGTAACGTTGTTCTATGTAGCTGTTGGTTAGCTAAATAAAACATGTGTTACCTGAGGTATCCTTTGCCTTTGCAGTGCTTCTTCCCTGAAGGGAACGGCCGGCCGTCTGGACCGTGATCCAACTTCCTCTTCATCTGGTGGGAAAGAGAAAGAAACGCTGAGAGACAGTGACGCTCTTCTGAGTCAAAGGTAAAGGAGGTAGCAATCAAACCACAGCGACTGGGACTGTTTAGTACTTGGAGACACATTGGACAGAGGGCGGTAGGTGGGGGGGGACAGCAGGGCCCTCTAACAAGTTAATCCTCCCTCAACTAAAAACCATTGAAAGTAATTAAATTGTATTAAACTTTCATCTGGATTTGAGACAGATGAAATGACGTGTTAATGCGGCCTGTGGAGGAAATGCAAGACAAGTTCCTACAAATGTTTGTGGGTTTCTGGGATGTTCCTGCAGACAGAGCAGACTGTAAACAGATGTTGCAGAGCCCACATTAATGGACAGATGCTATAACATCTCTATAATATTACTATAATGATTTATGATAATCAGTTGATGGTGTACTGTGACCTTACTGTGACCTATGTGTAATTCTGCCAGGATTTAGTGTGTAGTATCCCTTTATAATCTCTATTTTCACAATGTAGGGAAGCGAAAACATGTCAATTTCCAAGGTTTTATTCTTGTAGTTTGTAGCTGTAAAGATGAACAAGCATTATATGCTAAAGATTTCAATTCATTTTTGCGGTTTTAAACACCATATTTGACCCAAAAATGCAGTTTACAGCAGCTGTACTGTATAATATCCCTCTTTTACTTGTGTTTTCACGGTGTAAGGAAGAAAAACATGTAAATTTATCAGATTTTATCTTGAACAAGCATCTTACTTTGTTTACTTTGACCGTTATGCACCAAAATACCAAGGAAAATTTCTTGCATGTGAAATCCTACTTGGCAATAAACCATCTGAGACACATGATGTGTTGAGGAAATGCAAGAAGAAGTTCTGACGAATGCTTGTGTGTTTCAAAAAGAGGACTCATTAATGAAGAGATGCAGATAAGACTGCAGCCCTCTGTGTGTAACTACAGAGACACTGAAAACACCTACGCTGTTAAGTAACACAAACGCAACCACCCAGAGGTCTGAATCAGCCTTCTATCTCTTTCTCTTTCTGTGTCTCTCGCTCAGTGAATGAACGCAGGAATGCAGAAAATCGCAGGAATGTCGCCGGTGCAGCACTGGTCTAAAATAGAGCAGCACACGCTAACAGGCTGCTACACACTGACTGGAGGCTGGAGATGTACAGGACAGTGTGTGTGTGTGTGTGTGTGTGTCCTTCATCCTCTCCGCATCATAATCTGTGTCACGTTTCAAAATAAAACACAAGAAGAATTCAGAATATTTCAGTCACCGAGGACAGAATTGAACCCCCGACCTCGGAGCTTCAACATCAGCAACATACGGCCGTGATTTCGGCTCCTATAAGTGCGACCTAAACTCATAATCTGCTTCTCATTTTAGGACTCTTTTTTTTTTTTCTTCCCAACGTCGCTGGCTTTTTAATAACAGATGTCGCGTCTGTGTGGATTTCATTAAAAGCCTAAAAATAAAAACTTCAACTTGAGGATGAAAAACAACAAAAAATGTGTTTACTGTTAAAAGCAGATGGATTCAGCTCTGATGTGAGACATCTGTCTTTTTAAAATCTCTGTAATATTCCTATAATAATAAACTTTTATACTTATTTATTTGTATTTCTGTTGTCATCACTATAGTGTGTCTTTGATATGTAAAGGTTAGTATTATTACCTGTAATTTTGAAGCTATAGCATCTCTATACATTACTATAATGAGTGTATGATAATGAGTAGAGGCTTTACTGTGACATCACTGTGACCTACAGTATGTGTAAGGATTCACTGTGTAATATCCCTTTATAATCTGTATTTTCATGGTGTAAGGAAGTGAAAAATGCTCGTTTCTAAGGTTTTAGTCTTGTGGTTTGTAGCTGTGAAGATAAACAAGCATTAGATACTTAAGTTGTGTCGGATTTTTTCATACATTTTTGTGGTTTTATACACCATAATTGACTCAAAAATGCACTTTACAGCAGCTGTACTGTATAATATCCCTCTTTTACTTGGGTTTTCATGGTGTAAGGAAGCAAAGAAATGTAGGTTGTATTCTTGTAGTTTGAAGCTATGTAGATGAACAAGCATCAGATACTGAAGTTTCATCTGATTTTAATTCATTTTCATAGATTTTTGCTGTTTTATACACCATATTTGATCCAACATTGCAGCTTACATGAGCTGTAAAGTGTAATATCCCTCTTTTACTTGTGTTTTCATGGTGTAAAGAAGCACAAAATGTCAACATCTAAGGTTTTAATCTTGTGGTTGATAGCTGTAAAGATGAACAATCATTTTTCATAGATTTTTACTGTTTTATACACCATATTTGACCTAAAAACTCTATTTACAGCAGCTGTACAGTGTAATATCCCTCTTTTACTTGTGTTTTCATGGAGTAAGGATGCAAAAAATGCCATTTTATAAGGATTTAGTCTTGTGGTTTGCAGCTTTAAAGAAGAATACTAAGTGTTGGTTGATTTTCATTCATTTTCATACATTTTGTTTGACCCAAAAATGCAGTTACCAGCAGCTGTACTGTGTGATATCTCTCTTTTACTTGTGTTTTCATAGTGTAAAAAAGCAAATAATGTCAATGTCTATGGTTTTAATCTTGTGGTTGATAGCTGTAAAGATGAACAATTGTTTTTCATACATTTTTACTGTTTTATACACCGTATTTGATCCACAATCTCTATTTACAGCAGCTGTACAGTGTAATATCCCTCTTTTACTCGTGTTTCCATGATGTAAGGATGTTATTCTTGTGGTTTGCAGCTTTAAAGATGAATAAGTGTTGGATACTAAAGTGTTGGTTGATTTTCATACATTTTGTTTGACCCATAAATGCAGTTTCCAGCAGCTGTACTGTGTAATATCCCTCTTTTAGGGAAGCAAAAGGTTTTAATAAGGATTACATACTCAAGTTGATTTTTACTCATCATTAATTCATTCATAGGTAATCCACAGCAGTTTTACAGAAGGATTCAAACCCTCAACGATGCCTTGCTCATTGGTTCTTGGTGTGATACACCACAGACACAGAGACAGCTGGTGATCAATAATCAATAATCAAATCAAGGAGAGAGAGAGAGAGAGAGAGAGAAGACATAAAATGAGTGTCTCTCTCTCTGCCGGTTCCGCAGTGGTCCACACACACACGCACACACCGACACACGCACGCGCCACCGAGGCATTCCGCTGTCAGAGAGAAACGCCTCGTCATCCCGGTGCTGTACCCGGTGCTGTACCCGGTGCTGCACGAGCCTGACAACCTTCAATTCCTGCACGACATCTTTCAATGAGATCAAAAAAACGCTGACGTCAGCAGATCGATCAACAATCGATACTCACTTTATAGAAGATGAGCTTCAAGGTGCCGTAGAAACCCATGGCTGCCCCCCCACCGGTAGGTACACAACCCTCCAACCGGTGAACGACAAAATAATATTCAGAACCAGTAAATCCAACAGAAGAATATCCCAGAATCAACAATCCATCAGAAGGAGGAATCGATCAGTGATCAGTGATCAGCTGGAGAGGAATCAGTCCGTGAGGAGCTCGTGCTGCTGCTGCTGCTACAGGATTCACTGAGGACTGACTCTCTCTCTCTCTCTCTCTCTCTCTAGCTCGACCTCCGCGGGAACACGCAGGGACATGCCTCAGAGAGAGAGAGACAGGGAGAGAGAGAGAGAGAGAGAGAGAAAGAGAGAGAGAGAGAGAGAGAGAGGGAGGGGTGGAGCCGAGTGCAGTGTGTGTGTGTGTGTGTGTGTGTGTGTGGAGCAGCCCCAGAATTCTAGAATTCTGTAGGAAATGTATCTAATTTTCTGACAGAATTCTAGAATGAACAACTCAGTAGCCAATAACTGCTCACATAAAGTAGTAGAAGGTCTGTTGGCTTCTACCTGATCAACACTTAAAGGTTCCATATTATAAAAAAGTGAGATTTTCATGTTTTTTTTTTATTATAGAGCAGGTTTAAGTGCTATATAAATACTGTGAAAGTATCAAAGCGCTCAATATACAGAGAAATACACACAGCCCATATTTAGAAATTGTGCGTTTGGAACAAGCTGTTAGGGATTTCTGTCCATTTGTGATGTCACAAATATACAATATTTAGACCCTTTACACAGATTTAAACGTAAACATTCTAAATGTGTCCTAGTTTATTCCTGGTTGCAGTGGATGTGAATGACATCAGCTGACAGGAAGTAAACATGGACCCAAGCTGTTGCCTAGCAACGCAATTCTGTTGCAATTTTGTCGTAATTCCGTCGAAATGCGCTAAAACGGAGCGTTTCAGACAGAGGGTAAATACAGGTATATTCAGACAGACAGTATGAGGAAAATAACGTTTTTTTTTAACATTACAGCATGTAAACATGTTCTAGTAGAAACACAAAATACAAGTATGAACCTGAAAATCAGCATGATATGGGACCTTTAATCACCAATAAACAATATATACTGTACAGATGTGACATCACAAAGTTACAGAAATCCTGACAGCTTGTTTCAAAGGTAGACCTTCTGAATATGGACTGTGTGTATTTCTCCGTGGATTGAGCGTTTTGATACTTTCACAGTATTTATATAGCACTTAAACCTGCTTTATAATAAAAAATCTCACTTTTTACAATATGGAACCTTTAAGTAAAATAGCAGAGTACTTCTTCAACCTCTGGCTAACATGCTAACAAGCTCACCTAGCGTGTTAGCATGCTAACATTAGCTAATTAGCAGTAAACATAAAGAGCAGCTGGAGCTGATGAGGTTTGCAGGTATTTGGTCATAAATTAAAGCGTTGGAGACATTCTGACCTGATGGTGGTGCGAGATAAGAAGTCAGAGGATCACTAAAGTTATTACAATCCATCCTGAGGGGAACGTAAACACCTGGACGACATTTCAAAGCAATCCATCCAATAGTTGTTAAGATGTTTCAGTCAGGACGTCACATTGACCAGACGGACTAGGAGCGTTGTTGAAACGTGCCCAGCAGGAGGTTGTTGGAGGTCAGCGCTTTCTCACAGCTGATTGACCTTAAAGGTCGTCACAGTGAAACTCCCACAGGCTCACGCACTCCCATTAGGCGGTGTTAGGAGGAGCTGGGGGGGGGTAATTTAGGAGGTCAAACCTTCACCCAAAGCCTGGAGGGACAAAACACACCAACACCTCCCTCTACCTCTCACCTGTTCATCCTCCTCCTCTCTCTATCCTTCGCCACCTCCTTTTCTTTCTTTCCAAAGGCCTCAGGTGGTCAACACAAAACCCCTCGTTCTGTCCTCTTTCCTCCTCATATTATTTCACTTATAAATTCACTCCGACACATCAAATCGAAGGAGCCAGGAGGAAGGAAGCTGCAGTATAAACTCAAGTGTCCAGGAAAACAGAAACAGCTGTAGAGTCTAATGTAATCCAACGCAACAGCCCTGCAGCGGGTCGCATGTATCTGTTGACACGGAGTCAGAGACGTGTTTGTGCGGTATTGTATCGTACTGACAGGTGTTTCTGATATTTTGTTCCTCCGACGTATGTAAACGGTATATTAGAAACACCTTTCAGCACAATGCATTCCGATCCTAAAACGTCAGACGGGTTCACTCTGGATGAGAATCACCTGCAGACCTCAGGTGACACGTCTGCATTTCATTCCCATTTACAGGCTGTTATCTCTACATAGGAAACATAAACAGGAAGTTTGTAGTGAGACAAAACTTCCCCTTTTAAATGCCGTGCAGATCTTCACAGATTTGCTTGTTTGGGCTGCAAATAACAAGTATTTACTGCAGGTATAAACACAGGTAAAAACTTCCCCCGAGGCTCTATCACCCCCATCAATCTGCCTCATCAGGGCCCAGATGACCTTTGACCTCTGGACCTGTTAATCTGAAAGGCTGTATTCAAAACCGCCTACTACTGTACATACTGCAGACTGCGTTCAAATTGTTTTCTGCAAATTTCTCTGTTGGGAAGCACTTCACTACCTCTTTCCCCATTCCTTTACTTTCCTTTATTTTATTTTTTCAGTCAGTAGTTTATGGAGTCATAGGAGTGCCATGAAAAAAGAATACATCTGTAAAAGAATAAGAAAATAAATAAAAGATAAAAGAATAAATAAAGAAGTAAATAAAAAATGTGGAAATATAAAGAGAAATAAATAAAACAATAAATAAGTTAATACAAAAATGTGGAAATATAAAAAGAAAAAAAAGGATAAATAAATAAGTAAATAAAAATGTGGAAATTTAAAGAGAAATAAATAATACAAGAAATAAATAAATACAAAAATGTGGAAAAATAAAGGAATAAATAAAAGAATAAATAAGTAAAAACAAAAATGTGGAAAAATAAAGAGGAATAAATAAAAGAATAAATAAGTAAAAACAAAAATGTGGAAATATAAAAAGAAATAAAAGAATAAATAAATAAGTAAATAAAAATGTGGAAATATAAAGAGGAATATATAAAAGAATAAATAAGTAAATAAAAATGTGGAAATTAAAGATAGATAAATAATATAATAAATAAATACAGGCATTAATACAAAAATGTGGAAATATAAAAATAAATAAATAAGCAAATAAATGTAGAAATATAAAGAAGAAATATTTTTTTTTTGCATATAAACTACTGTTTTTTCTGTATATATTTTTTATTATTTGATCATTTATGTTTCCTTATTCTTTTGCCAAAATCAATAGGGATTAAATTGTTTTTTCGTTTTACTTATTTATTCTTTTATGTATTCCTCTTTATGTTTCCGCATTTATTTTCTTATTATTTTACAGATTTATTCTTTTTTATGGCAAAACTGTGGAATGATATCCCTTCAAATATTAAGAGTAATGGTATAGACATACTGGAGATTTTTTCAAAATAAGTACGACAGCCGGGTATTTTTGCTTTTGTTTACATACTGTATACTACCTGTTACATTTTGACCAAATCAGTACGTACTCTAGTATAGTATGAGGTTTCGAATACAGCCTTAAGATTTCAGATTTCGCAATTTGCAGGTTACCTTCTAGACACGACCCCCCCTTTACCTCCCTTCATTCTGTTCTTCTTCTGTTTCCAATTTCCTCCCTCTCTCCGACCTTCTTTCCTTTCCTTTACGTCTGTTACTAATTCCTTCCTCTGTCTCTCTCATCCTTAATCCCTCTCACCCTCCACATCGTCATAAATCTGAATTCTCCGTCTTTCTGCTTCCAATTTATATCTTTTCCATCTTTTATCAACCCTCGACTCATCTGTTGTTATTTTCCTCACAATTCAGTTGAAACGCGCCGTATTAAGAAAACAGATCAATGTTGGATGTTAAAGAAACATTAAATTAAATCACATCACTCAAACAGGAGGAAATAGTGCAATCAAATGTGAGGCGGCTGTTCTGCAGGTGCTCTTTAACTACTGGCAGCAGCCATCAGTACTGGAAGAAGTACTCAGAGTACTTTTACTTAAGTAAAAGTAGCAATACCACAGTGTAGAAATACTCTGTTATAAGTTAAAGTCCTGCATTCAACTGAAGTAAAAGTACAAAAGTATTATCACTAAAATATAAGTAGTCATCGTAAGTAATGATGATGATGGCCAAAGACCAAGATGGCGACGGCCAAATATCAACATGGCGACGGTCAAAAACTCAGATGGCGATGGCCAAAAAATAAGATGGCGAGGGCCAAAAACCAACATGGCAACGGCCAAAAAATAAGACGGCAACGGCCAAACACCAACATGGCGAGGGCCAAAAACCAACATGGCGACAGCCAAAAACCAAGATGGCGATGGCCAAAAACCAAGATGGCGACGGCCAAAAACCAAGACGGCAACGGCCAAACACCAACATGGCGACGGTCAAAAACCAAGATGGCGATGGCCAAAAACCAACATGGCGACGGCCAAAAACCAAGACGGCAACGGCCAAACACCAAGATGGCGACGGGCAAAAACCAAGATAGCGATGGCCAAAAACTAAGATGGTGATGGCCAAGTACAACATGGCGACCGCCAAAAACCAACATGGCGACGGTCAAAAACCAAGATGGCGATGGCCAAAAACCAACATGGCGGCGGCCAAAAACCAAGATGGCGATGGCCAAAAACCAAGATGGCGACGGGCAAAAACCAAGATAGCGATGGCCAAAAACTAAGATGGTGATGGCCAAGTACAACATGGCGACCGCCAAAAACCAAGATGGCGACAGCCAAAAACCAAGATGGCGATGGCCAAAATCCAAGATGGCGACGGGCAAAAACCAAGATAGCGACGGTCAAAAACCAAGATGGCGATGGCCAAAAACCAAGATGGCGATGGCCAAGAACCAAGATGGTGACGGCCAAAAACCAAGATGGCAACAGCCAAGAACCAAGATGGCAACAGCCAAGAACCAAGATGGTGATGGTGACGGCCAAAAACCAAGATGGCGATGGTGACGGCCAAAAACCAAGATGGGTACGGCCAAAAACCAAGATGGGTACGGCCAAAAACCAAGATGGCGACAGCCAAATACCAAACTCGAGGCTTCAAAACCGTAGTGCACGAACCAATGGGTGACGTCTTGGCGACTACGTCTACTTCTTATATACAGTCTGTGTTAAATGTACTTCGTTTTTTCCACCAATGGTAGCCATGAAAAATACATTTCTCATAATCATTACAGTTGTATTTATAAAAAGATCTATAGATAACAGAAAGCATCTGTTTCATGTGTTTTTCTCGGCTGCTCTTTTGTCTTTTAAAACTCTCTTCTTCTTCTGTGGTATGCAGCCCCACTGAGTCTCCCCCTCTGACGGCCTTGTTAAACCTGAAACTGGAGTGTGTGTTATGCATTAAAACAGCTGACTCGTTCCCACACTTGAGGACCGTGCGCGTGTGTGTGTGTGTGTGTGTGTGTGTGTGAGTGTGTGAGTCTTATCAGAGGGTGAATAACGTCTTAAAGTGTGTGTCCGTATGTGTGTGTTTTACGCTTGAAGCTAACTACTGTCAGACTGGAAACAGAGGAAACCACTTCAAAGACGGAGGCAGATGTTGCCTCTGTTTGAAGTGTGTGTTAGTCTGTGTGTGTGCGTGTATGTGTGTGTGTAGCATGGGCTAGCTGGATTAGCCTACGAGTGTGTGAAGAATCAATAAAGAGTAAGAGAGAGAGGATCAGAGGAATGTGTGAAGGATTGATTTTCATCAGATGATGTTTCATCTCTTTCTGTATATATACGGAGTAGAAACTGAGTAGAGTTCAGTTGAACTGGACACTTAAAGGTGCAGTGTGTAGGATTTTGTGGCATCTAGTGGTGTGGTTGCAGATTGCAACCAACTGAGTACCCCTCCGCTCACTCCTCCTTTTCCAAGACAGTGGTAAGAGTTGTTCCGATACTGATACCAGTATCGGAAATGCGTCCGATACTGCCCAAAATTCTAGTTTGGGTATCGGTGAGTACGTCAGTCTATGCACCTATCCCATACCATCATTTCTTAACCCAGAAAACTTGTTTAACCAGAAATCAATTCTTCTTCGCCGCTCCAAACCAGAAGCCTTCACCGTGCTGAAGAAGAACAGGTAGTTTGTCACGTGACGATAGCAAACAGTGCGGTGCTGGTGGAGAGTGTAACGGTAATCAGAGCGAGGAACATGACAGTTGACATAGTGGAAAATCCAACAAGTAAAATGGCGATATGTGCAGTGTGTAAGGCTTCCGTTTCGAGGGGTGGCACTAGTGTTGCCGAATTCAACACCTGCAATCTTATAAAACATTTGAAAATGCATCACGCGACAGAGCGTGACGACCGAGGCAAAGGGGGGAAAAAGGAGAAAACCGCAGTAGCAAACGTTGGAAACCGCATTCCAACGCCGACATAAGTTCTACAAAGACAGCCCAAAAGAGACAAAGATATTATATTTATCACACTGGTAACGAATCGGTACTCAGGTATCGGAATCGGTATCGGGAAGGAAAAAAATGGTATCAGAACATCTCTAATAACACTATTTTAGGACCAACGGAAGGTTCTTGCACAAATTGAGAATGATCATAAAAATAAGTGTATGAAAACTCACTTCTTCTTACAATCTTCCCGACCTGGTATGTTTGCATAAAAGATGGCGATGGCCAAAAACCAAGATTGCGATGGCCAAAATTTAAAGGTCCCATATTATAAAAAAGTGAGATTTTCATGTTTTTTTATTATGAAGCAGGCTAAAGTCCTAAATAAATACTGTGAAAGTATCGAAACACTCAATCCACAGGGAAATTCACACAGCCCGTATTCAGAAACTCTGCATTTGAAACAAGCTGTCAGGATTTCTGCCCATTTGTGATGTCACAAATATACAATATTTAGACCCTTGACACAATTTTAAACGTAAACATTCTAAATGTGTCACAGTTTATTTCCTGTTGCAGTGTATGTGAATGACATCAGCTGACAGGAAGTAAACATGGACCCAAGCTGTTGCCTAGCAACGCAATTCTGTTGCAATTCTGTCAAAATGCGCTAAAACGGAGCGTTTCAGACAGAGGGTAAATACAGGCATATTCAAGCTGACAGTTTGAGGAAAATAAAGTTTTTTTTTTAACATTACAGCATTTAAACATGTTCTAGTAGAAACACAAACAAGTATGAACCTGAAAATGAGCACGATATGGGACCTTTAAGATTGTGACGGCCAAAACCAAGATGGCAACAGCCAAAAACCAGAATGGCGACGGCTACGAGATTTTCTCCAGGAAATCTCCATATTTGAGGCTGAACACAGCATTTTTTGTGAAATTTCACTAGCTTCACTAGTTTCTTGTTTTATGGAGTTTCCACTCTGATTTTTTTTAAGCACAAATTGATGATGAGCATAAAAACAAGTGTATGAAAACTCACTTAGTGTTACGGGAAGGTTTCAGGTCCGACCTGGTACATTTGCATAAAAGAGATTTATTCAAACATGAGACACAACGTGTAAGAGAGGCTTTTCTCTGTTTCTTCTTCGTGCCTTTTCCCTTCCTTCCTTCCTTCCTTCCTTCCTTCCTTCCTTCCTCTGATCCCCTGAGATCCCCTGAGATCTATCGCAGCTTAGACACACCGCTACTCATTAAAATATACATGAGCACTAAGTCTCTTACATCCCCACAACACTCCCTGCATTCATTATTGATGAACACACTCACACACTCTGCAGCCGGAGTGTTTATTTGCTTTATAAAGCACCTGTTGTTTGCTGCATTGCACCTCTGTAACGTGTCCCACTGGAAACAGCAGCTCCTGTGTAACGATCCCGTCGGCTCGTTGGCTCGATGAGGACAGAGTCTGAGGACTTGCTGTCTCCGGTTTAAAGTCTTCACAGGTCCACTTGGTTCTTAGAGAGTGAGACTGTACCGGGACCTTAGACGATGTTTTCACTGTTAAATATGCAAAACTTTAGTGTATAATCACCTGAAACTAAGAATCACAGCTTGATGAATCCGGTAATGTTACGTATCTATTGTGTGAAAAAAATCCTGGATGTGAGGATAAACTCAGGATGAAAGAAAAACAGAGCGGGGGAGCGCGAGAACGTCTGAGGTCTGACGGTTTTACTGGCATTCTTCAAGTGTCGCCTTACACACCGTAAAACACTGAGAGGACGGGATACAATGAGGAACAGGTGCTCTACTGTCCTGAATCCACACATATACACTAGTTTACAGTAAAAGTGTATTAAAGACCGAGAGGAAACCTCATTTTTGCGAGTATGTTTTATCTGAATAACCTCTGAAATTTCAGATTTTTGTCAGATTCAAATAAGTCTGGTGTGTCATAAGTCAGATGCTCATTGATGGGGACATAACCAGGATTTTAGAAATATTAATTATGATTCAAAGTTCCCCAAAACACCAAGGAGAAAGCCTCTAAAATCTTTTAATAACTTTTCACATTTTACTTTTTGAGTTAGCAATTCTGATCTAGTTTTTAAATGTTTTTTTCTGACATTATTAGTACGAGATTACATCATTCTCTCCAGGAAACCTCCTGGGAAATTATAAGGAAATTATGGTCCATGTACAATAAAAGTGTTACCGTTTAATCTCCCAACATGACGGCTGTCTCAAAGCCTTCTCTTTACCATCCTCTCCGAACACTGACAGGAAAGCAGTTAGCGGTTAAATGTTAAATCTGCTGATTTTTACCAGAGGTTTGGTGTAGAACAATATCCTGTAGCTGGTGGGAGCCGAGGTGTTTAATTAAGTTATTCTTCAAAAGGCAGACTTTAAGATGTGTGCTCTAGAACAGAGGTTCTCAACCCGAGGTCCGGGGACCCCCCCAGGGGTCCTTGAGGGAGTTCCAGGGTGAATAGTTTATTTGCACTATTTAATTCACTATAGAAGTGAGTCCAATGTAAGAGGCGTGGCGTCAGGCTCACTTGGATGGAAACGCATCGAAGCAGATTCAAGAAAAACTGAAGGCTGAATTATTTATTCGTATTTAAATAGTGGATATGAAAGAATAAAATTCATTTTCAGGCCACAAAAGAGACTTCACTGTAACCAGAAGGTCGCAGGTTCAAACCTCCGTCCTGCTGACGAACACAAGACTCCAGGAATGCTGCCGCAGCTCCAGGAATGTGTGTGTGTGTGTGTGTGTGTGTGTGTGTGTGTGTGTGTGTGTGTGTGTGTGTGTGTAGTGCGCTGACTCGGCGGGATCGGCGTGGAGGACCTGACTGTCTGGAAAGCTGCCCGGAGCTGGAATGTGACCTCGTGTACACACACACACTCAGTATGAGGGTGTGTTAAAGGTGTGTATCAGGGATCAGTCAAGGTTGGATCCAGACTGGTTGTTTCACTGGTTTCAAGTAGGCAGGAAATCAATCAGCTGTAACAACCTGATGGTGTTTCCTCACATCAATCACAGTTGTAGAATATAACTAGATTTATTGTATGCCTTCGCCAACCAGTCAAGTTGTAGTTTAGATCCATTTTCTCGATAAGTCAATTCAAGACGACTCATTTAGTCTAAAAAAGTGTCAGAAAACAGTGAAAAAAAAAACGATCAAAATCTCCAATGTGACGTCTGATGTTTTGTTGTCGTAAAAGAAAAAGTTTTAGACCACAGAATGGCGCTAGAGGAAAAGTTAAACGATCACTGAAGACATTACTATCAAGATGGGGACGGCCAAAGACCAAGATGGCGAAGACCAAAAACCAAGATGGGGACGGCCAAAGACCAAGAAGGCGACGTCAAATACCAAGAAGGCGACGGCCAAAAACGTCATCATGACATCATTCTAGTTTTGCAAGTACTAAAGTATAAACGTCCAGATTTATAGAGGTTTATAAAATCTGGTGATTAGCACCACCTCCTGAGAGTTCAGTGACCCTACCGTAGTTCTCTCAGTGACCACTAGAGGCAGCGCTGTTATTAAACTCAAAGCTGATTATTGAAGATCAGATTTGGTGATGGACGTGTGTGTGTGTGTATGTGTGTGTGTGTGTGTGTGTGTGCGTCAGACAGATTGGAAAAACTAGGGCACTAATCTGGTGCGACATGCTCTGTTGTAATCTAAGAGCGTTTTTCCCTAGATTACTACACATATAGGAGATTATACACACACTCAGTCTGGCCTCAGATGACTGGTGTGAATAGAAGCACATTAGAGCTGCTCTGGTATGTCCGGTATGTGGACACACACATTTAATTTCACCTCATTCGGCCTCCTGAAAGAGGAGTTTTATTCCTGAGAGTCAGGAGAACGGATGAACCTGAAGGTGTTCACGGTTCGTTTCCTGTCAGAGGAGCTCGTGTTTAACGTCTGGTCCTTTAACACGCTTCGGCCCAGAAAGACTATTTTCCATTCACAGCCATTACAAAAGAAACATTTACTGAGCGTATCCGCTAATTTCCGTGTCATTCATTCATGTATAAACGCCTCGTTCATGAGCTCAGAGTCAACTGAGGAACTGTTAATGGACGCAGTAACCAAACTGAATTATTTGGATGGATTGCCATGAAATTTGGTTCAAACATTCTTGGTTCCCAGAGGATGAATCCTAACGTCTTCAGTGATCCTTTAACCATCAATGATGTTTAATAGGGGGCTAACGTTAGCCACCTCTCTCAATAAAGTGTTAAGTATTATTGTCAGGAGGTGGCGCTAATCGACAAAATGTACATACGTCTATAAATCTGGACTTTTATACCGATACATGCAAATTACGACGTAGTCACCGTGACATCACTCATTGGGTTGTGGACTACAGTTCTAAAGCTTCGAGTTGGGCATTTTGGCCGTCACCATCTTGGTTTTTGGCCGTCACCATTTTGGTTTTTGGCCGTCACCATCTTGGTTTTTGGCCGTCACCATTTTGGTTTTTGGCCATCACCATCTTGGTTTTTGGCCGTCACCATCTTGGTTTTTGGCCGTCACCATCTTGGTTTTTGGCCGTCGCAATCTTGGTTTGGGTCTGTTGCCATCTTGGTTTTTGGCCATCGCCATCTTGGTTTTTGGCTGTCACCATATTGGTTTTTAGCCATCGCCATCTTGGTTTGGGTCCAGTCACCATCCTGGTTTTTGGCCTTCGTCATCTTGGTTTTCATCATCTTGGTTTGTGACTGTCGCCATCTTGGTTTTTTGGCCATCGCCATCTTGGTTTTTGACTATCGCCATCTTGGTTTTTGGCCGTCGCCATCCTGGTTTTTGGCCTTCGTCATCTTGGTTTTCATCTTCAAGGTTTGTGACTGTCGCCATCTTGGTTTTTGACTATCGCCATCTTGGTTTTTGACTATAGCCATCTTGGTTTTTGACTATCGCCATCTTGGTTTTTAGCCGTCGCCATCTTGGTTTTTGACTATCGCCATCTTGGTTTTTAGCCGTCGCCATCTTGTTTTTTTGCAACCAGAAGTGACACAAGAGGGTGGAGTTAAGTACAACTGAACGCTGAATAAGACATTTTTAGGCGACCAAAATATTACAACTAACCTCCATGAAGTGAAAACACACAGTGAAAGGGTTAAAGTCCTACGACTAAAACACGGACAACTCCCAGACCGGACAACGCCGTGGTAGCGACCTGTCAATCACAAGTTAGCCCCGCCCTAAAGCATCCCCTGCTTTATGGTCTATTTGACTCTAAATGGGACCATAATTTACTAAATGAACATCATGCTGTAAGATCGGAAGAGCTTGAAACTAGCGATTGAGACCATAAACTCATGTTTACAATGTTTACTGAGGTAATAAATCAAGTGAGAAGTAGACTCATTTTCTCATAGACTTCTATACAACCAGACTTCTTTTAGCAACCAGAGGAGTCGCCCCCTGCTGGCTGGTAGAGAGAATGCAGGTTTAAGACACTTCAGCATTGACACTACTGATATGTGTGTCTTAAGCCAACAGTTCCCATGGGGAGGAGACTTCATACCCCATGATCCCGATGGAGGAATCTGAGGAATGTTCACGGCTGCACATTCCTGCACACACACCTACTGTCTGTCTCTCTGTTTATAGATCTTAATAATCAGAATATAGTATAGTAATATTATACTTTATAGTTTTCTTTATAGATACCTGACACCAGGTACTTTTACTTTACTTGAGTATTTACATTTAATGCTACTTTATACTTTTACTCCACTACATTTCAGAGGGAAATATTGTACTTTTTACTCCATTACATATATTTAAGAGCTTTAGCTACTTTACAGAATCTGATTATTAAAACAAAATATAATCAACTATTAAATTATGATGTTTTATTATTGATTAAACCACCCAGCAGTTTATAAAGCCATTAAAAATTAGCTCCACATTTACCAGCTGTGACGAACACATTAATGCATCAATAATTATAATCCAGTAACATAATATATATTATTCTGCATAATGATGTACTTTTTCTTTTGATACTTTAAGTACATTTTGATGCCAATACTTATGTATAATGCAGGACTTTTACTTGTAAAAGAGTATTTCTACATTTTGTAGTTACTTTTACTTAAGTAAAAGATCGGAGTACTTCTTCCACCACTACCTGCCTGATACTTTCTAATCTTGTATTTGCCACTTTACTACAAAGAGTACTGCAACGTCTAATATCTTTGATTGATGGTCATATGTCACTTTTAGGAGAATATTTACTGTACATAAAAATAGATTCGATATGTTTTTTATCTTCAGAAAACGCAGTTTGCAGTAGTTTTTTAGCCTTACATAGTGTCTGAAACTAACCGTATAATTAGTGCTGTTTTATTAACTAACTTCAGTGACTTTAATTACTTGATTATAAATAAAACTATGTATTTTTTTAATTCATAAACTGAATATGTATTGAAGTGTTTATTGTGTTGAATTAACTTGCACATGCTTTAATTAAAAATATAAAATAATTCAACAAAATACTATTATAATTGGCTTATTATTAGGGAAAATAAATATTCTGTATATTTGAATTGTTAAGAGTAAAAGAATGACACACACACACTTTCTCTCACACACTCGACCTCCCACACACACACACACACACAAACAGCAGCTGGTGTTCAGCTTGTTTATAAAGACGACAAAACAGGAGACACAATGGCACCTGAATGCAACACAAACACACACAGACGCTGACGTCGTCGGCTGGTACCTGAATGCCACACAGACACAGATCCCACAGAGCCAGGTAGTGGTGTGGTGTTCTTTTATGTGTGTGTTATCATTCACAGTGAGGAGATAACGTGTCCAACGTCGCCACCTGCTGGCTCAAATATCATCCAGTCGTATGCTCACTACATCCCAAACACATCTTCACCAAAACCTGACTGTTTAAAACACGTCCTCATAAACAGTCTCATGTCTGTGAAGGTGCAGCTGCTCATCTGTGTGAGTCTGAAGTGTATTAAATAGTCCGGCATGCTGTTGTTAAACCTCCATTTACCTCAATTCATCAAGACTTTTCTCTGTTCTCTGATTCTCTGTCGTTCACCGTGGAGGCACGAGAGGAAAGCTTTCTTCAAGAATTCAAGGTAACTTGCTCCAGTTTATATTATATACAGACATTTATTGGGGATTTTTTTTTTTTTTATTTCGTTTGAATCCTTCCTCACCTCACCCCGTTTTTTAAAATGTATTTCCTTATTTATTTAATTTTATTTATATATATTTTTTATGTAATGTACGATGTTGTATTATGTGCTTTTATGTATGATATATTTTGTATTTATTTATTTTTTCTTTCTTAAAAGCCTAACAACAGCGTGCAAACTAGCTACGGCTAGAAGTCCTACATACATTGCATCGGTTGCACTTTGTTGTACTACAACATTTAGTTTGGAAAAATGTGCTTTTGCATAATTTTGGTGAATTTTTAATGGGAAAAATATTCAATAACTTCAGTATTATACAGTGTAGTGCCACCAAAATCACTTCACACATCAATGATCTCTTCCTGATTATACTTATTAAACTAATTAAGACATTTTGGTGGCATTACACTTTATAACAGTGAAGTTATTGAATATTTTTCCCATTCAAAAATTCACCAAAATTATGCAAAAGCATATTTTTCCAAACTAAGTGTTGTAGTAGAACTATGAGGAGATCATTGATGTGTGAAGTGAGTTTGTTGGTACTACACTGTTTAATACTGAAATGTTTTTCTCTTTTCAGCGATGCACTTTGTAGACGGTCCCTGACAGCTCGTCTCACAGCCGGCTGCACATAGAGACCGACGTAATGTGTCCAGCTCGGAGGACTAAAGGCTCGTTGTGATTAAAATGAGGTTGTAGCTCGTTGCCTACCTCACTACGGTTAGAAAGAGCCCTCGTTGGTGTTTTAACAATTTTTCTGTTATGAGTTATTGATCAAGGAAGTTTGAATCTGTCAATATATTGGAGCATCTCTAAAATAAATCAGTTTAATCTCCGTGTGTGTCGGTCCAGAGGATGTGATGTCGCCTCTCGTCCTCCAGGTGGAGACAAACACTTTACAATCACAAATAACTTTCTCAGTATTTAGAGTTATGAACCGGCGACCTTCTGACCTTTAGGTTCTCCTCCTCCTACCTCTGCAGCCCACCTTCATACAAATACCCACAATGCACCTGCTTCCACGCACCTTGTTCACAATGAAAGTAGTCTAATCTACAGAATCATCTTCATCATTAAACCAGCGAGTCAACGGTCCTACCTGGTTCTGCAGGTGAAGCGATGATGGTGACGTCACCTCTGCGTTCTCCTCCTCTTCCTCCTCCTCTCTTTCATCACTGTTTGCCTCCTCCTCATCCTCTTTCTTCTCCTCCTCCACCACTCCTTCAGTCTCTCCTTCCTCCTCTCTTTCATCACTGTTTGCCTCCTCCTCATCCTCTTTCTTCTCCTCCACCACCACCACTCCTTCAGTCTCTCCTTCCTCCTCTCCGTCCTCCGTCCGTGTAATCTGATTGGTCGTTTCCAGGTGGGCGGTGCCGAACGGCTCGGACGGACAGGACTCGTCCTCGATGGTGACTATGGCGACTCTGACCTCGTCTTCCTCTCCATTCTCCTCCTCACCTCCTCCTCCTCTTACTCGGCACAGAGAGGAGGAGAGGAAAGGGAGGGAGATGGAGGAGGCGGAGATCGGAGTGTGTCCACCAATCGCTTTGTTTTTGGCGTCTGCCTTCATCAGCTCCTCTTCCTCCTCCTCTTCTTCTTCTTCTTCTTCTTCTCTCCTACTGGATGGAGTTTGTAGTGTTCTCTCCTCCTCCTCTTCCTCTTCTCTCATTTCTTGACGCTCTTCGTCCATCTTTCCTTCGTCACACAGCAGCAGCACGAAGACGCATCTTTAAAAAGATACAAAGAGATCAAAATAAGGTAAAAACAGACCCATCAGTTGCTAAACGTGTACAAAACTGCACTTTTTTTTTTAATCAAAACTATTCTTACGTCACATTTTAAAGCCTCACTAATCAATATTCTCATATAAAAACAGATCAAATCGCTCTACAAAGCCGTTTCAGTAAAAGAAAAAAGTTATTTCCAAAAAGACAGACCCAGTTAGAGACTAGCTTGTGAACATAGTGGAGCATTTAGCAGCTAAAGAGACAGATATTTGGTGGTGGAGACCAAAAACAGAGCTAAAAGAGTGGACTTACATTAATCTAGTGGAAACAAACACAAAGACTCCTGATGAATCATCATGTTGATATGAGCTAATACCACACTGTGAAAATACTCCACTACAAGTAAAAGTACTGCATTCAAAACCTTCCTGAAGTAAAGTATGCATCAGCTAAATGTACTTAAAGTAAAAGTATTGATGTGTCAGTAAAATGTTCCCTGTCAGTGTTTTACTATTATATCTGATGTTTCTGGATTAATATCAATAATAAAAAGTTATTTCCATAAAGAGAGACCCAGTTAGAGTCTAGCTTGTGAACATAGTGGAGCATTTAGCAACTAAAGAGACAGATATTAGGTGGTGGAGACCAAAAACAGAGCTAAAAGAGTGGATTTACATTTCAGACTCCTGATGAATCATCATGTTGATCTAAGCTAATACCACACTGTGAAAAAACACTACTAAACTAACTACTAAACCTTCCTGAAGTAAAAGTATGTATCAGCTAAATGTACTTAAAGTAAAGGTATTGATGTGTCAGTAAAATGTTCCCTGTCAGTGTTTTATATCTGATGTTTCAGGATTAATATTACTGCTGCATTTTAATCTGAAAAGTAACTAAAGCTGTCAGATAAATGTAGTGGAGTAAAAAGTACAATATTTACCTCTGAGATGTAGTAGAGTAGAAGTATAAAGTAGCTTAAAATGTAAATACTCAGGTAAAGTACATTGAATTTGAACTTAAATCACTCACTGACAGGTTTGTTTATAAAGAAACATCCTCCTGTAGCATCACTATGGGAGTTCATATAGTACTCCACTGTTGTCTACTAGCTTGTACTGTTCTCATAGTAATTAAAGTCAGCACTGTATCAGTGCAGTATTTCTAAATGTACTTAAAGTAGTTAAAGTATTGATGTGTCAGTAAAATGTTCCCTGTCAGTGTATTTATTTTATTATTATATCTGATGTTTCTGGATTAATATTACTGCTGCATTTTAATCTGTAAAGTAACTAAAGCTGTCAGACAAATGTAGAGGAGTAAAAAGTACAATATTTACCTAGAATATTTAGAATATATATATATTATTATAATATATATATATATATAGAATATATATATATAGAATATATAGAGAGAATATAGAATATATAATATTTAATATATATAATATATAATATTTAATATATATACATATTTAATATATATATATAATATTTAATATATAATATATTACATTATATATATTATATTATATAAAGAATATATATTTAGAATATCTATATATTATTATAATATATATATATATATATATA
>CAKAKR010068962.1:0-17332 GCA_916700685.1 Adelosebastes latens
GGCAGCGCTGATCAAATATGAATCAATATTCTGTTACTGTGATGACTATTTCTCTCCTCAGATGTTTTCAGAAACATCTTGTAGTCATACGCAACCACTTGGCAGAGCATCACCTAGTGGTCTGCGGAGGTACTAACAAATGGCTAGATTAACCTCTTCAAAATCCAACGGCCGCTATTCTGTTTTTCAGAAGTTGTAGCGGGCGGGTTTTAAAGCTAGAGGAAGGATACTGGAATGATATGAAACTAAAAATCCAGAGGAATCCGTTGGTACCAACCATGTCATACTAGCTTTTCGGGAAAGAGGCTAAATAACGCTTCAAAGTTACGCTATATTTTGGTGAGGAAATACTGGCATGGCCATTTTCAAAGGGGTCCCTTGACCTCTGACCTCAAGATATGTGAATGAAAAAGGGTTCTATGAGTACCCACGAGTCTCCCCTTTACAGACATATGTGTCTCGGATGCAGTTACACAAAATGGAGCATTTTTTAAACGAAAAGTGATGTTGGAGACAAACCTGCACCAGTAAAAGCTCCAAAGCGTGTGGTGAGGAATATGACCCTGAATAGTTTGGATTTATAACGGCAGGGAGTGATGGGTGAGGGTAAACTGAATATTTATGTGGGTCATTACACCTGATAGTGTCATAACACATATTTATAGCCCAGTTTGTCATTTATTGGGAAAGTGGTCCAAGTTACAAAAGGTTGAGAACCCTTTTTGTAGTGTACCTTTTAGCTGTAAAGTTTAAGCCATGTTGAGATCAAGTTGAGGAAATACCAAGCACCGCCCACCAGCCGGAACACAGCCAATAGGAACGCTCTCTCTCTCTGAAATGACCTGTGATTGGTCAAAGTCACCCATCACGGGCTAGATGTTCTAAAGCCTGAAAACAGAGCCATGAGGAGGAGCAGAAGTCTAGTTATCTCTCAGAACACTTGAATTACAATATGCTGAAAGGTTATTATGGAATTTTTGCCCAATGATGCCAAAAATATTCTTCCTACTGCAGCTTTAACAGCGAACAGATATCTGAGTTAGGCCTGCCTGTAGGATGCTGAGGGAACTCATCTGTGAGCAGTCCTGTCTCCCTCTTGTGTCCATGGGAAGTTACTGCCGCTGAGTGTGGATTTAAACAATGCTGCATGGCAAGATGTCCAAGGACTGATGCTTAAGTGTCAAAGTAGCATAATTTACCACTAATGCTGCTATAATCTCTTTACATTTTCAGCAGCTGGACTGAACAATATGCGGTGGCTCCTAAAGGTTTGCATCCTTACTTTGGCCCTGTTGAGCCCAACCACATGCCAGAACAGGAGGAGGAAAGGACAGAGAGATGATAACCAGGTCATCGTTAATGACGGCAAAAGTAAGTGATGTGTATGAATGAATGTATAAATGAATGAATGCTGTGTATCACCTTGTCCAAAGATACAGTGCTCATAAATACATGGCTTATCCTACGGTCAATGCTGAAGTCGGATTATTGTAAGTCTTACATTATCTGAACTCAACACCTTGTGTCTTATTGTAAGTATCTGTGTGTTAAGTGTTAAATTGCTTTCATTATCGTGCTTAACCTCAATTGCAAGCTTTATTAAGATACAATTTTAGCAACCCTGATACTATCAGCAGTCAGCTGTGTCTCTTTTGCCTATATAACCTGGCTTTTGTGCATTACCAGTTGAACAATGTAAACAAAATGATACTGTATTTGAATCCTCTGGGGATCACAATCATCCTTTCCAACGCTGGCTTTTTGAGGCCAATACCCTTATCAATATTTAAAGGTAGAAAAGGAGATTTGAAAGCAGGTCTAGGTGCTAGAATACTGTGAACGTATCAACTGATCCAATCCACGGAGAAAGACGCCCGTATTCAGAAACTGTGCCTTTTTAAACAAGCTGTCAGGACTTCCGTAAAGTTATGATGTCACAACTATACAGTCAATGGTGAGCGCTGCTAAACTCGTGTTGACACACACACAGTTCGTCCCCGGCTGCAGTGACGCTATGAAGACGGGGTATCAGTGTGTGATGCGGAAGACCCGAAACGGTGACCAATCAGAGCAGACTGAGCTTCTTCTGGAGGGGGGGCTCAAAGAGACAGGCTCTTTTTGAACATTAAAGCCTGTAATCCATAGACTGTATATAAGAAGTGTACGTAGTCACCGTGACGTCACCAATTGGTTTGTGGACTGCCGTTTTGAAGCCTTGAGTTTGGCATTTTGGTCGTCGCCATCTTGGTTTTTGGTCTTCGCCATGTTGTTTTTATGCCTTTTAGGCCAGCCGTGGTCGGCGGCATTATGTTTTTGGGTTGTCCGTCCGCGATACCTCAGGAACGCCCGGAGGGAATTTCTTCAAATTTGGCACAAACGTCCTCTTTTACTCGATGATGAACTGATTCGATTTTGGTGGTCAAAGGTCACTGTTACCTCACAAAACATGTTGTTGGCCGTAACTCAAGAATTCATATGCTAATTATGACAATTTTACAAAAAAAATCTAAAAGGATAAAGTGATGACATTTTGGACAGACCTGGATGTAAACTGCAACTTGACTGATTGGCAGAGGCATAAAAGCCGCAAGGCAGTAATTTCTAGTTTTGTGACCAGAAGTGACACGAGAGGGTGGAGCTAAATTCAACTGAACGCTGAATACGACATTTTCAGGTGACCAAAAAATGTTATAATTAACTTTCATGAAGTGAAAACGCACCGTGAAAGGGTTAAATCTGTACGACAAAAACACGGACAACTCCCCGACCGGACAACGCCGTGGTAGCGACCTTTCAATGACAAGGTAGCACCGCCCTAAAGCATCCTCTATCTGACTCTAAATGGGACCATAATTTACTAAATGAACATCATGCTGTATTGAAGAAGACTTGAAACTAGCGACTGAGACCATAAACTCATGCTTACAATGTTGTAGGTAATAAATCAAGAGAGAAGTAGGCTCATTTTCTCATAGACTTCTATACAACCAGAGGAGTCGCCCCCTGCTGGTCATCAGAGAGAATGCAAGTTTAAGGTACTTCAGCGTTGGCTTCACTTCTCAGACTGGGAGGTTGTCCACTGATGCAAACATGGTCAAGTAGAAACCCAAAATACAAGTATAAAGTGATAACTTAATATCGATAATATTGGCAGGGCCAATTTATTGGTTATTGGAATTCCTATCATTAGTTTTCAAGATGTCTTGTCATTTAGCAAAAGGGCTTGTCCAGGAAAAAGATGAACCCAAAGGTATAGCATAAAATGAAAGGTCATCCTCTGTTCACCACGATAATTCATACCAAATAGTCAGTAGTTGTCGAGATATCTTGATCTGAAGTGTGAGATGGGTGATGGGACCATAGCTGGTGGAACAATGGAGACTATTGCTTTCTGAAACCTGCAGATACTCAGATTGGAGTTAGTTATATACGTTTTTTCTGCACCAACTGCTTGAAGCTTCTCTAAATGGTTGCCATTAGAATGTAAGCCCGCTGTGTTTTGCCTCCTGCCTAGCCCTGATCTGCCCGGTGGAGATCATGTTCATCGTGGACAGTTCAGAGAGAGCCAGATCTCTGCTGTTTGAGCAACAGAGGGCCTTCATCCTGCGCTTCAGCACCAAGCTCATGCAGCTCCAGTCGTCCGGCTGGCGTCTGCGTCTGCGCCTGGCCGCTCTGCAGTACAGCAGCACCGTGTCGGTGGAGCACAACTTCAGAGACTGGCAGGACCTGGACGTCTTCCAGAGCCGGGTGGCCTCCATGACCTTCATCGGCCACGGCACCTACTCCGCCTACGCCGTCTCCAACGCCACCCGGGTGTTCAGCCGCGAGACGTCCCCCAGCAGCTTGAGGGTGGCGCTGCTGATGACGGACGGAGCCGACCACCCACGCAGCCCCAGCGTTGTGACAGCCGCCGCTGAGGCCAAACAGCACAACATCAGGGTGTTCGCCATCAGGCTGTCCGGCCTGCCAAGGGACGGCCCCTTGGGTGCAAGACTAAGATCCATCGCCAGCGCCCCCCCGCAGCAGCACGTCCTCAGCCTCACCGACAGCCAGCTGGATGACAGACTCTTCAATGAACTGGTCAGTCATGTCTGTGTTAGGGTTCTATCAGTGTTATTAGTCTTTAGTATAGTCTGAGGAGAAAACACAATGTACAGGGTCTGAAATTAGCACCCGCCACCCGCCAAATGCGGGTAAATTGTTGGCAGTGGGGTGAAATCATCAGGACAACCGCCACTTTGGCAGCAGGGAAAACGCTAGTGATGGAAATAGAGAACCGTAGTTGTCCGCTTTCTTTGCATCTCGTGCCTCCGTGACTATCGATTCCTCTTATTGATGCTTTCCCATAGTTACGCTGCACAATGACGCATACGCACGCCGTATCATGTTCCAGTTTGTTTTGGACCAGAGCCATGGCGAAGAGAAAAAAAAGCACTCATGGCGCTACTAAACCTGAGGGGGTGCATCCTATTTTTCCCTGATAATGCTTCACTGTGAACAACAAACCTGTGTTGAAATCAGCAGGAGGAGAGTTAGTGACGTTAGCTGTTAGAAGGGTTAACAGCCGGTGGGCAGCACAGTCCTGACTGGATAAATACCGGAGATACTAACGTTAACGGAGGTGCCATTGAGTTATTATTATGAGGCGTTCAAAGTCGGCTCAGGAAAAAGGACTATTGGGTGAAGGTAAATTACAACGTTATCATGATGTGTTCAAATGTAATCTGGTAAAATTATATTTTTGTTGAGAAACTTGAATAAATCCAGTTGTTTGAAGGAGATGTTTTCACAGCAATATTAAATAGATAATAGAGAGAGAATTATGACCTGTTTAACTTCATAACACTAGCTCTAAGCAGCTGGCCAGGATTTTTTTTAATCAAAGCAAATATTTAAATAATCATAATCATTTGAATTGTGTGTTTTTATGCAAATAACCACTATAGATGACAATAACAAAGTACAGTACAGTACTGTGTACACTACCCTCCCTCCACGGTGTAATTTGAACACTGTAATTTACCGTGTATATAATGTTTTTTTATGTAAAATATATTGAACATTGAATGACTTCAGATCTAAAATGTTATTCCTTCATTTAACGCAGAGATTTCAAAGTATTGATGTGTAATAATATAAATAATATGCCATACGTTAATGTTCTGCAAGGTGGAGGTTTAATGTGCGATCACGTTCTATTATTAAACAGCGGCATACCACTCTGAACCACGGTGGCACAACATCAGCCACTTTTTGATCTCGGCGCTACTGGTTATTTGGTTAAAAATGAAAACTCAGGGAACCTTTGAATATAAATGACTGGATATGACCCATGAGTATCTCTAATTTGTGTTGTTATGTTGCTCTGAGTTCATGATTTATGCAGTATTGGACTACACGTAACCACACACTATGAGTGTCTAACTGTCTTTTTTTCTTTCAGAACACAGTTGTCAAAACTGGGGTAAGTACTAGAAGGTGTTTAACATGCTTTAACATCACTCCTGTGTGTTTTTGTATTATTATAATATAGAACAGTGTTGTCTTGTGATACTGTTCTTACAGGTGCATGAAACACATTCAAGATGAGATCAACAGTAAAAAAAATATACAGAAAGTTGCATTCAGCGTTTAGCCTTGATGACAAAAACCTGACAAAATCATTTTTTTTAAACACAGAACGGAGGCCAGCATTTTTTACATTTCATTTTGTCATCTAACTATTTCACCTTATTTCTTTTTTTTTTTTGCTTTGCATCTAAAGCATATTGTTGATTATTTTAATTTTTTTTAAATTCTTTTCCCCACATCTTTTATTTTAGTGCCCACAGCCGAAGAGCTGTCTGTGTGAGAGGGGGGAGAGGGGTCACCATGGAAGTCCGGTAAGTGTATTATTTCTATCAATTAAATCTGCATGTGCTAACATCTACTGTATAACACGATATAATATAAAATATGAATGTATAAATTACCACTTTAAACATCTTGCTGTACTAGACCAGACAGTGTTTTTGGATGACTAAAGTTTTACTACTGGCCAATAGAGGTAGAGGGAGGTAGGGGGATAGGTAGGTAGGTAGGTAGATAGAGGATAGATAGATAGATAGATTCCGTGTAGTTTGTGTTGGCGCATGGGACACCGACCCGCAATGATTTATACGTGTAAGAAGTTACAAACAGTCCCTTTAATTAAGTAGTTGTGTTGCCTAAACCCATAGGCGTAGTTTGAACTTTAAGGTTGGGGGTTCAAAAAAAAGAAATGGAGATGGGATGTAACGTGTACAACACAGAGAGGTCTAGTGTATTGGGATGCTGTGTGTCCACATTCAACATATCCCAAGGTTTGCAGAAACGTACAATGACAACATTGTTTTATGGCGTAGTGTGGTAGTGTGGTAGTGTGGTAGTGTGTTAGTGTGGTAGTGTGTGCTGGCTTCAGGTTGACAGTCACTTCTTCAGCCACACAGAACCAGTAAAGCTCACACAGTGGCTTGTTATCCCTGGATAATGGGGGGGGGGGGAGTTCTCCCAGCCTCAGCACCCAGGCCGGCGGCCTCCACCAGCAGGTGCGTCTGACATGCATTCAAAGCACTATTGGGGAACAGATGTGAAAGAGCAGGAACTGTTTCCCACAATGTAAGTGTAGCAGGTGGGACAGCGTGGGGTGGGGGGGCAGCTGGAAGGGCTGTTTTCACTGGTAGAGAGGCCCTAGGAAAGAGGCAAAGGTCAACGATGGAAGATTAAACATGAGCAAACACAGACGATCTGAGAACCTGCTGCACTGAGGTGGAGGTTTATGTTGGACGGGGTTACAGACAGGTCACACATCTCACCTTCGCCTCTACACACACAGAGTCCAAACTAAAAAGGGGCCCAAATATTCTCATTCGGCACAATCTCTCTCTCTTTTCTTTCATCCAGGGGAAACCGGGCGAGCCGGGGTCTGACGGAGCTCCAGGTCCAAAGGGATCTCGTGTAAGTCTCTATTGTCTCCGTAATCCAGCGCTGGTAACAGAGAGAATCCATGAAGTGTCGTTTGATGTGCTGTTTTGTCTGGGCTCGGTCACTGTAGGGGGAACCTGGCATTAACGGACGTCCAGGAATGGAGGGCCTTGAGGTAAGCATCAAATATTTCTCTCAACCTTCTCTTGCCCGGGTCAAGCTGTAACTCTCCGTATGGTATTCTGTTAGAGATAGATCCATACTTTATTTTACCCGTTGGGAAATGGGTTTGCAGCTCACAATCACAGATCAGCTGGACATCCTTTGTGACCAGGACGGAGTGGCTTGTGGGACAAATGAAAACTTGGATCTAGTTTTAGTGAATAGAAGGGGGCAATACCATCGCCCAGATGGCAACAATTTAAACACAAGGGGAGGCTGTGCCATCGGTAGTGGAAAGCACTTTGAGTGGTCAGAAGACTAGAAAGGCGCTATATAAATGCAAGTCTATTTACTATTCACGATATTGTTTGCCTCCTTCATTGTCCTGTCTCTGTAGATGCTGTACATCAGTGTTTCCCAAACGAATTTGTGCATAAATCAACGTTTCTGACCATCTTTACCTCCATTTCTTAATCACCTTCTATTATCTTGAATAGGTAAACCAGCCATGTAGAAGAGATAGATACAATAAAATACATGTGTTATTGAAAACATATAAACATGTTAAATACTTTATGAATAAGACCAAATGCATTTAGGCGGAGTTAACAGGCTAACTTATGTTTTTTCCTCTCTCATCAGTAAAACAAACAGAATGTACGCTAGCCTTTCATATTAGATTCTATGTTATAAGTCGGCTACAATTATCAGAACAATACGAACATTCAGACCCACATGTGGCTCGATGGTGTACTGCAGATAGAAATGTTAAATAAAAGACTATGGAATAAACCCCTAATAAAATCTCTTACCTGACCTGTAGATGAGTTTATTTTGAGAAGCATGGAGGGAGCTCCAAATGGATTATATTGACCCTTTCTTTACAGTGTTTTACATTAAAGTACTATACTGTTAAGCAGTGTTTGAAGCAATGGGACTCCTGGCAACTTCACTGTGATGACAGAAAAAGTCACTGCGCCCAGCTGTTTTTACCCAAGAGATGAACTGTGGACAGCTCGTTTCTCCTGCTTCCAGTCTATGCTTAAACTAGGCTAATCACGTTCTGATAACGCACAGGCATGAGAGAGGTATTTCTCTTTTTATCTCTAGAAGAATCCGTTTATTTCCTGAAATTAGCTTCATAGGTAAATATAACTTTTAGTAATATAACTTCCCAAATAGAACCAACTATGGATTAAATCCATTTTTTAATTCACAAAATGTTCTTGATCTATGAAATCTCCTGTGCTCCCATCATATTAAAGAGTGCTGTTTTGATGGTGGACAGTCAACAGTCTGATATATAATTAAAAATGTCCCTTTCTATAGGGTCCACATGGTAGCAAAGGGGAAAAGGTATGTATTG
This sequence comes from Adelosebastes latens, assembly GCA_916700685.1. NCBI lineage: Eukaryota > Metazoa > Chordata > Actinopteri > Perciformes > Sebastidae > Adelosebastes > Adelosebastes latens. The sequence continues at coordinate 8,471 of CAKAKR010068962.1, forward strand.
TTATTGCATTTTTAAAGGGCTCTGTCATTTGTACATCCGATACATAGAGACATTGCCGTAGTTTCTTAATGCTACACTTCCCTGTATCTTTCCTGGTTGTATTTTTTAGGGAGAACAGGGTGAATGTGGTGTCCCCGGTAAAAAGGGAGAACAAGTAGGTTTCATCATTTATTCATTTATTTAATCAACATTCTGAGTTTTTCTGAGGCCAGGAGCTGTATGTACAAATAGTGATACTATACTGATGTCTTTCCTTACAGGCTGACGTTGGACCTCCTGGCCCCAGAGGCCCTAGAGGAGAGCAGGTGACATTTTCTAACTTTTATCCCATTAACCAATACTCTTTGCATACTGTATAGTGCATATATGAATGGCTTGGCAGCACATTGATTTCCCATCATCCACGAGAACTCTCTGCGTTCGAGCCTTCATACCTGAACGGGTGTGTGGTCAAATTGAAAGAATCCTGTGTCCCCCCACATCCGCGCTGAAACAATCAGCGCTGCGGTGAAAGCCACACACTCTGAGTCCATCTCCTGCTCTGCACTTGTGGAATGTGAGCTGTGGATTAGGTCTTATCCCCCTCCTAATGTAGCCTTTCCAAAGCGGGGAATCCAAGCTTGCAATGTTTGGTTGTAGTCTTTGAGCAGATGTTGTCCCAGCGGATTATGGATTTATGGCACATGTTATCCATTCCCTCCCTTCTTAAATGCTTGTTGCCCCCTTCAGCAGCCATCGTCAGAGTGCCATTAGGTTTCACGTTCCTTCTGACCTGTTCCCATGAAATGTACCTACACACACACACACACACACACACACACACACACACACACACACACACACACACACTGACTGTCAGAAGTGTATTCATAAACCTGGAATGCCAAAGTATACACCATCACAGTATCGCTATCCACCAGTCCTTAAACAGCTTGAAAAAGTCTTAGTGTTGTATATATCTTATATCACTTAACAACTTCAAATTATGAAATTATCTCAATTTCTATATTCTAAAAATTCGATTGTACTTAGCTCCACACTCTTGTGTCACTTATGGTTCCAAAAAACCAAGATGGGGACGGCCAAAACGCCAAACTCGAGGCTTCAAAACGGCAGTCCACATACCAATGGGTGACGTCACGGTGACTACGTCCACTTCTTATACACAGTCTCTGCCTCTAACCCCAACCGTTAAATCCTTAAACTATGACTGCGTACACTTTGATGGTGCAGTTGAAGACACTCTCAGTAACCACCACAGGGAACCGGGGTTCAATACGGTTTAATTCAATATGTTATTTATGTCATCCTATGGATTTACTTCCTGTTTTGTTCCTGTCTCAGGGAGCCAGGGGAGGACCTGGAGACCTGGGTCCAGAGGGGACAGCTGGATCTAAAGTAAGAACACTGGCAGTCAAGTTTCAAATATATATCAAGTAAATCAGTTTGTCCACAGGTTGAAGCTATCGGCACATTTGTGTCTTTTTCCTGTCCTTCCTAAAAGGGTGACCGAGGACTGAGGGGTGCATCTGGACCTCCAGGAGACAACGGCATTGGGTTCCCTGGTCCCAAGGTAAGTTTAGGTTTGCAAGAAAGCAAACTTTATTTATATAGAACATTTGGAGACGTAGGGAATAACCAGACGGCCTGTTCCAGATGACCTGAGGGGTCTAGCTGGTTCATAGCTCACAAGCATACACACTTCAAAACAAGCATTACAATTTTAAAATCACTAACAACCTCAGCACAGGTGTTATATGGTCATATATACTTTTTCTTGTTAAAATTCTAGCAACTAGCAGCTTAAATAAGGAACATTTTCTTACTTACCTATCTGTGTTTCCTGTGTACTTTTTCAGTTTACCTCTGATCTGTAAACTTTATTTTTCAGGGTGACAAGGGGAACCTAGGAAGACCAGGTCCTCCTGGACCAATGGGTGTGGGTGAACCAGGGACACCGGTGAGTTCACAAAACTAAGTGAAACTAACAGTAACTAGTAGCTGAAGTATTGTCTCTAATACCATCAACACATTCCTGTCTACTACAGTGATATTTCAGATATTTCCTATCAGTGTGCATTGGTGATTTATTTTGTCTATTTTGGGACAGAGACATGTTAGCCAGCTCGCTATAGTGGCAAATAGTAAAACAGGTTAAACCATATTATCAACCCTTAAAGTAAAGCCCTCATTTCGCGCCGCCCACCGTAGCAGTCCTGTACACGCTTGGCAGGCAGGAGAAGTTGTAATCTGTAACCTCACCGATAGATACCGCCAGATCCTACACACTGTTCCTTAAATACTGTGATGTAATATCTGTTAACTCAGTATTCACCATGTACTTCTGTCTTTGTGTTGATGTGTTTCAGGGTCCAGCAGGGCCGCCAGGGATGCAAGGATCGCCAGGGTTTCCGGGTGAGGGTCTTCCAGGGTTCAAGGTAAGTTCCAGGACAAACCACCTGATGGGAATTTATGTGGGAGGTATTTCAATGTACCTGCTCCTGTAACCCTAGTGACATGTAGTTATTGAATTTAAAGAAGAATACATGTGTCATTCAGATTTGTATGATTTGAGTGTTAAGATGCCAACATGATGTGTTATTCTTCTAGTCCTTCCTGTCCTCTTAACCCTCCCAGTGTGTTTCTTGCAGGGTGACCGGGGGTACGAGGGTCCCAAGGGAGGCCGTGGACCTCCAGGACTCGGGTACAAAGGTGATAAGGTATGGTTAACTTTGAAACATGGTTGGGATTGCAGACACTCATATAAAAAAACCTGTGACACTATAAAGGATGACCTGCCTGACCTTTCACCTATTTGACCCTCAGGGGAACACAGGAGCCCTCGGTCTGCCGGGCCTGGTGGGGTTTCCAGGGACCGGCATGCAAGGAGAAAAGGCAAGGCCAATGAAAATGTCAGGAATTTACTCCCCCCTGTTTATCCTTTATTTGTGTCGCTATATTTTTTAAATTCTGATGTTTAACCTCTGGCTTTAGGGGGACCAAGGGCCAGCGGGTCCTTCTGGACCCAGAGGACCTCCTGGACTGGGTATAGTTGGACCAAAGGTTAGTAGCAGTTAGTAGAGCATTTCTCTGCGCTGGTCAACAAGCGATTCTGATCCTCTGCTGTTCACTATCCATCTCTCTCTCTCTGTGTCTGTCTGCTTGTGAGTGTCTTCTCCTCTCTCTCTCTCTGTTTAGACACAACTGACAAATATGTGGAATAAGTACGTATTTTAAAACCAACGATCACAAACGGCAGTGACACTCGGCTGTTTCTAATAAATATAGTGGATGGATTTTGGGCGGAGGGACTGGGAGGGAATCGGAGGAATTAAAACTCCGGGAGAACAGCAGGGAGAGAGGGGAGGAAAGTCAAAGGTGTTCGTGGGATGCATGTTTTATCATCTCATCAGAATCAGATCATTTATATAAAATATAATATATCATTTATATCACAAAAAATATATAGTGTAGCACCTGGATGAGTCGACGCACGGCACGGTGGAGAGGGATGAGAACGAGGATACTGTAATTTATCAATACAATGGTCACGTCCTTTTTGTAAAATAATAAGTGAACTGTTCTTCATAACTTTTTTTTTATTTGTGAACAAATATAATCAATGAAACATTATTAAACGTTTTCTGAATCTGATGTAACTCAGTCAGTGATTTGTGTTGTTTCCCAGGGTGACCAGGGTTTCCCCGGAGAGCCTGGACCTCAGGGAGAGAGGGGTGTTGGTGAACCAGGACCAAAGGTAAGACAAGCAAACTACCCTTGAATGAAGCATGTTCAATAGAAAGCACAGTGGGACGTACAGTAGATGTTTTGAGTAATATATATGTGGTTTTCCAGGGGGATCTGGGGCCTGACGGAGCTGCTGGGATACCTGGGATTCCTGGTGAGGATGGAGCTGCTGGGCCGAAGGTGAGTCAGTGACCGGAGGTGAAAGGTCACATTTTGTAAAATGACATGATCCGATCTGTATTGAGTGCATTCAGATATTAAACATACCCAACTACTAAAACATTAAGTACTTTCTATATTTTGAAATGGGTAGTCATCAAAAGACATGACAAAACTGTCACTTTCTGGAGGACAGTGAATCTATGACACGGGCCCCTTGTTTTGTAAGAAGATGATTATTTGAAATGATATTATTAAATAAAGATGTATTATTTATTCCATAGTTTGAGTTTGTGAATCAGCTTCCAGACAAACAAAGCAAAGCTCAGCTGCTGGTCCCTCTTGTTTTTATCATTATTTGTATTATTAATAGGGGCCGGGCGGCTACGCTAAAGATTTTTGCGTTATCAATAATTGAGCCCCACAGTGCATCACAACGTTTTAGAGTAAACAGTACTGTAAGCAGCGACTGCTAATTCTTGCTAAATAAAGCTCCAATGGATATGACGTCACGCTGCTCTGACTACAACAATAAAAGCGCTAACTTCTTTTTACCATCACGTAGACTCAAAAGAAGAAAATATATCGAATTAAAACATCAATTTCAAAATCGTAAAAAAAAAAAAATCGCGATACATCTGTGAATCGATTATTTTCCCACCCCTAATAAGTTGGTGACCTCATTATGCACCAGTAAGAGTGAACATAAAATCATCCCTCTTTGCACTCTGTCCCACCTCAGCATCTTCAGGAATGACATCATTCATGACATCATATAAAGGAAGTAAAGAAGCAATTTCATGGTGTCTTTAAAGAGTAACGACACCCAAGCTGAAAATCCTGCTTTGAGTTCTTTGAGATCTGGTGATTGCTTCCTGCTCTGCCTCTACACTCACAGGCGTCACAAACATTAGCCTGTGATTCACTTGAAAATGTTTGTTTAATGCTGTGATGCAGTTTGATCTGCTGTTTGATGTAGGGAGAGACGGGGTTGGCAGGTCTACGAGGCCTAGAGGGAGCACCGGGGAAAGGCATCCCTGGAGAAAAGGTAATCCATAGTCCAATCTCTTCGAGGATATCCTGATTGATTTGTTTTAACAGCCCTTGCACGTGTTATTTTTTTTTTTGAATGTGCAAGGTGTAAAAACACAGGCACATACGTAAATAGTAACAGAATTCAAGGTGGTTCATGTACATATTTACATACCTGTACTGACAATGTCTTTGACTCATGCAAAGTTGACTCACTGGATTATTGTATTGACCATTCAGAGCACAGATGCGGTTTTATTACGGTACCAGAGGTGCTGATATGTCAGACGTCATGTGTGGGCCTACAGTATGTGTTTTTCCACAGGGAGACAGAGGTGACCGTGGACCTAGGGGACTTTCAGGGTCTCCAGGCCCTGTTGGACCTGCTGGAGCTAAGGTATGTTAAATGTAGGCGACTAGTCGATTGATTTGTTGACAATTTATGAAAAAGAAGATACTTTATGGGCGATAAAACTAGAAATAAACACAGTAAACAGTCGTCACCTTTCACCAATCATCACCTTCCAAGTTGATGTCAACATTATCGTTATGTGGTAAGTAAGGGATAACGTACAGCGAACCGGTCATTGTTGTGAAATAAACCCCGACAGGGCGATGCCTGCGGAGGGGTGGATCCCGACACGGAGCCCTGAAGGGGTTTATTTCACAACAATGACCCGCTAGCTGTACATTATCCCGCTTATTACACGGCTACTTACTGAAGAAATCAATCATTTGACACAATAACGGTCCGCCAGAGTCCGAGATCAGAACTGCGCCCATAGCAACGGTCTGTTATACATAGCGACGGTCGGTTATACATAGCGACGGTCTGTTATACATAGCGACGGTCTATTATACATAGCGACGGTCTGTTATACATAGCGACAGTCTGTTATACATAGCAGCGGTCTGTTATACATAGCGACGGTCTGTTATACATAGCAACGGTCTGTTATACATAGCGACAGTCTGTTATACATAGCGACGGTCTGTTATACATAGCAGCGGTCTGTTATACATAGCGACGGTCTGTTATACATAGCGACAGTCTGTTATACATAGCGACGGTCTGTTATACATAGCGACAGTCTGTTATACATAGCGACGGTCTGTTATACATAGCGACAGTCTGTTATAAAGAAATAACAGACCGTAGAACGCGGTGATTGACCAATCACCAGCGCTATATAAATGCAAGTCCATTTACCATTTACCATAAAACTCTGGACAACATTCATGTAATTCTTTATCAAATACTTGCATTTAAAGCCAGGGTTGGTAATCTTCTTCAAAAACATGATTTGTTATATTTGTTGAAAATCTCGTTACATCCTGACAGCAATCAATAAATCAAATGCTCTGACAAAAAAAAAAAAAACAATCCGGTGCCTGTGGCTTGTCGGCTGTCAGTGTTGCTGACTTGGCGACTTTCTCGCGAGATTTAGCGACTTTTGGAGCTAATGCTGCTAGCTACTTTCATTGGAAAAGAGTTGGCAACACTGGGCTGGGTTTTTCAGGAGGATACGTTTTTATCAAGTACTCTAGTTTCTTAAGATTGCCAACCCTAGCTGTAAATGGTCACATTTTAATAATAAACACTGGCAAAAAAAGACCACCTGTTAGCAGCTATAATGCAAAACATTGCTTACGAACCTGTACTGATGGAAGCCTCATTATTGAAGCTCTTGAGACAAACACGTCTGAACTACGTACGTTTAAGAAAAGACGTGACAAATATTTGCTTTGCTTACATGCTCTTCTTGACACAAGCTTTTATATGCCGGCAGCTTAACGTCATTTTACTGCCCTTTTTTGTTCAGGGAGAGCCTGGGAGTCCAGGATCAGTGGGCCTACCTGGACCTGCTGGGCGTGGCTTACCTGGAGCAAAGGTGATGACACGCAGGAAATCAGTGACGCACACACATACACACACATAATGAAACTGACAACCTGACCGGCAAGCGTAGTCCTAAAGTGAAGACAGATGTTGAAATAGATTACCAAGTCTATCCATTGTAAATGTCCATAACATACTGAACTAACTTCCTGTTTGACGTTGTGTACTCACCGTCATCGTGTGTACACAGTGTTTCTACGCAATGAGGGATCATAAGTACATTTTTGGGTGTGCTGAACCCATGAATGGAAAATAATGTTCCTGCCCTGATTGTTGGTGAGAAGAAGGTAATCATTACTGATAGGAATGATGGCCACAACTACTGAAAATAAGACCTATAAGTGGTTGAAAAAATTATAATAATAATAATTTTCCTTTGCATGCACACAGTTATGGTGCACCTGTACAATCATTTACATTTTTCATCATTTAAACCAAGGGTTCTCAACCTTTTCTATTTCAAGGGCCACCGATTCATACTTGTAACGGCCCAGGGACCATTAAAACAATAAGTCCCAAATTATTTTGACTAATCTATTCTGTTCTGATAATCTAATGATTGGATTATTATTATTAGATTAGATTACAATCTAATAATATATTCAAAACGTGTTAATGAAGCATTCCCTGTTATACGGGCAAACAGATTCTTTAAAATTGTATGGGTGTGCCAGAAGCCAACATGAAACCATAGAAGCAGGGCATTCTTTCATAGCTAGGAACTAATAATGTATTATTTAAATAACTGAAAACATTTTGCAGCCCACTAGAGGGCGTCCACACATGGGGCCCCGGCCCAGTGGTTGGGAAAGCCTGATTTAAACGATATGTAGCCTCAACCACAAACTGATGGCTGGGGTGAGGTCGTCTGGGGCATCTCTGTGCAAAACTGTTGCAGCAATTTTATTCGATTACACTCGGCAAGGGGCAAGATTTATCTTGTCACCACCATTCATTTGTTTACGTGAGACCTACTTAAAGGTGTCCTGCAGAGTTTTCTTCAACAACATCAAATCAAATATGTATATTTACATTCACTGTATCATTGTGGTCTAACAAATGTGTTTAATGCATTTCCTTCCTCGTAAAGCTGGGCCACCTAGCCCACTTTAAGTGACCCTGAGCCAAAGTTGTCGCTAACTTTAGGGCTAACCCCCTTTACTTTAATCAGCAGGTGGCAAGCAAGGCACAGGAACTTGGCTTGTGTCTTGAGGAGTTGTAGCATTTATTCACCGACAGCCTGAACTGTACACATACTGCATCGCTACGTTAGTAACTGCCAACTCACCGTCACACACACACACGCTCTCTCTTTCTTTCTCTGTCTCTCAACTGCTCACTAACACTTGCTAACGTTAAGCACACAACCTACGCATTGAGTTATTCCTTAAAGGAGTTTGCTACTTGTATAACACATTTTAGTTTAAAAAATATCTTACAAATACACAATTCCCCAATGCTTAGGCCCGGCAGGCTGCCAACAATAGAATAAAGCTCATTTGTGTATAAACAAGACTTGGTCTAAACCAGGTATATGGCTGGACCGCGTACGGTCAGTCTGTGAATTTGTGGCTAAATTGTTACACAAATATTCAGTGGTCATGTCTATAATGTTAAATCTAGTAAGTCTTTGTTAATGTACTGCAGTAGCCAGAGATATATACTGTATATATGTGTTGAATAGTTTATTCTATTTTATAAAACGACCATAGACCATATTTTGTGTGTTGAATAACAATCTGTATAGAAACTAGTAGCTATATAGCTATAAAGTAAATGTAATATAACCTATTTAGAACAATGACTTATCTGTTTACCACAACTATGTTTGGAATATCCTGATACATAACACAAAATACAATTTGGACGGGGCATATATATATATATATATATATATATATATATATAGTATTGCTTGTATTATGAGCCATAATAGTGGGTTCATCGTTCACTTAACAGGGAGATCCTGGGCCTACAGGACCAGCCGGACCTGTTGGAGAACCTGGAATGGGAATCATTGGGCC
>CAKAKR010068964.1:0-65195 GCA_916700685.1 Adelosebastes latens
AACTACAGATTATATTTACGCATTTTTTTGTATGCCCGCCAATTTTAGTAGTGTAATGGTGGAATCGGGGCATTCAGGGCTACTTATGAGCCAGAATACAGTGCAGAGGAATTACGGTGTATATGAAGGAGGAAGAGGCCGGCAACTACTGAGAGTCAAGCACCGCCAGCCGGTGAGGATTGTGACACAAGGAGCCCAGTGCATTCTGGTTGTTGTAGGTTTTCTACCTTTTGAGCAAAAGGGAAAACCAAAATCATCTTTCTCTGTTTTCTCTGCTCATGTAGCATCAGTTTCAAAAATATTTGCACCTTTCTACTGCATAGACAGCCCAGTTTTATGAAAATGCCACCTTTCCAGCAGTGAAATATTTCTTTAAGTATCAAAAGTATGCAATTTGCTGCCCCTTTTGAAGTGTATATATTATCGTATTAAATTGTTTGTATGTATGTTCTCACGAAAACTGATGTAAACGGAGTTTCACTGTAATATTATATAATATGCTAAACCCAAGGTATCACAGTTATGTGTCTTCAAGGTCAAAAATTGATCTTTTGATTACATTATATACTGTTGGGTTTGAAGAAACCCAACAGTATATGTATATCTTGATCTATAGACCAGTGGAACTCAGGAGGTAGATGTTTTACTAAAGTAATTAGTGTAAAAATATCCCATTACAAGAAAAAGCCCTGCATTTAAAGTAAAAGTATGTATTAGTACGTAAAAGCATTATCAGTAAATTGTACTTAAAGTATCAAAAGTACTCATTATGCAGAATGTCCCCTGACAGATGGTTATGTTATTATATACAGTACATTATATGATTGTATTATTATTATTGTTGTATTGATATGTAAGAAGCATTTTTATATTGTAGCTGATGAGGTGGAGCTTATTGTATACTTTATGGATCGATAAGAATACAGTAAAAAGTATTTTATTTATTATTAGTAATATTATATTTGAAGTTTTTATATTTCATTTTTTCACAACATTAAATAAAAGTAGATTCAAGCAAGTAAACCCTTTAATGTCCAAGTGATATCATATCTAAAATATACATTTGCATAAGAATTCACCCCAGCAATCACAGCCTTTACTATGTGTGGTTGTGTCTCTATCAGCTTTGCACATCTGGATGCTGACATTTTTCCTGTTCTTCTTTACTAAACTAAACTAAAGCTCTTTCAGGATGCAATGAATGATGAAATGAAGAGTTGGACCGTCCACACAGGTGTACTGAAACAGCAATCAACTGAACCCCCTCGACTACACACAGGTGATCTGCATTTAACTAATTAGGCTATGTGACCAGTGAGGATTTAGTTGTCTCCAGTTAAAGGGAGTGAACACTTATGCTAGTTATTTGTATTATTTTTTCCATATTTGTATCTAATTTAGATAACTTTCATCCAGTAGATGCGGAGCTACATCAGCATTCGTTTGGGGTCGTGTTTCTGGCCACCTGGTGAATGTAAGTCCAATATTCTCTCTCCTTTTAGCTCTGTTTTTGGTCAACTCCTGAGGGAAATATCTAGCTCTTTAGTAGCCCCAGTTTGTTCTTCCTCTCAGCTAGGTATTAGCATGCAGCAGGGTCAAACGTGTAACCATCGGTTTCTCTAAAAGATAAAACAACCTTTAAACGACCTTCTGGGTTTTTCAAACATCGCAGGTTAATTATCTTTTAGAGAAACCGATGGTTAACTCTGTGACCCGAATGTATGCTAATACATGAGAGGCACAAACTGGGGCTACCACTTCAGCTGCTAAATGCTCCACTATGTTCACTAGCAAGTCGCTAACTGTGTCTGTCTTTATGGTGCTGAGCAGGTGGTGTACAGTAGAGCTTTTTTGCCATGAGAGTGAGTGAGAGTGAACCAAAACTGTTAAGTTGCGGCTCAAACAGCTAAACAATGAGCTGAAACTTGCTATGAAGCTCCGTAAAGCTGAGGGCAGCCGCAGATTCGTGGGATCTCTGTGGTTTCATCCTGCCCGTTTGCATGAAAAAGCAACGACACGATAATGCGCAAGGCACTTTGTGTGCAATAAGAGCGCATGTCTTGCTTTTGGCGTGTCATTTGTATGCCATGTAGTCTTGCCCATCACAAGTATAGGCTTGTGTTTTTGTTACCGATTCTTATTTGTTGTTGTGTCGTTGTCTCTGGACGAATTTCTCTGCTTGTTGGTTGTCTTGATTTGAATGTTATGCTGGTCATATTTAGTAGGGGGATGACAGGTAGTCATCATTGTATTTTTTAGTTTTCTGTCGCTGTTGTGATGATTATGCTCGTGGATGCTGTGCTTCTGAGACTATGCTACTTTTACTCTATGATTTCATGTTGTCTTTATGTTTTATGTCGCACTTTATGCTGCAAAACCAATTGCCCTGCAGGGACTTAATGAAATTGATTTGCATTAGTGACGTTTTTTTTAGTGACGTGTCACGTTAATTCCGTACGAGTTTAGTTTATTTATTTTAAGCCCAACCATGACGTTTTTCCTAAACCTAACTAAGTGATTTTGTTGCCTAAACCTAACTGCGGACGTTACTGTGTCCTCATGACATGCAAAATGTCCTTGTAATGTCTTGCTATTTATATGTCTTCCCGTGAGATCGGGTTGGTTCATGAGTGACCCCTTTCACAATATCACATTGTTTGCACAGAATTATAAATTATTGATAATAACAATAATAATGATAATATATTTATTTATATAGTACAGCACCCTTTTAAAACCACATTATATAGTGCTTTACACAAGATTATAGTCACTTTAAGTACAGTACATAAGTTAATGTACTTAGTTACTTTCCGCTACTGACAGGAGCACACACACACACACACACACACACACACATACACACCCTCCATCACGTTGACACTGTGCGGCTGCAGCGGTGGTTCCAGACAGGACGCAACTGTGCATGTCTCCAGAAGCAAGGCATGTTGGTAGCATCAGCCCAGGAGAGGTTGTGTCTGTCTGGGCATGGATGCTGCCCTGTCACCCACCCCGCTGCTCCCACCCCGAGTCTACCTCTGCCTCCCGGAGCAGCAGCAGCAGCTCGCCATGTGAAACCCTGAGACAAAGTCTGAATACAGAAGAGAGAGAGAGAGAGAGAGAGGCTAGAGACTGAAATCACAAGATGTGAGCAAGTTCACACGCCTGCTTGTCTCCATCTCTCATTGCTTTGTACACTGAAAATAATAATTTGCTAATCCATCCAGTCTTTTATTAATGAATGTAAAATTCATCCGCCCACATTAAACCCGCAGAAATTGTTTTCCGCTTGACCTGCGAGAGAGGGTTGCTTTGGAGTATTTGTCACAGCAGCAGCACCGTGACAGGAGGCAGCCATAGCCTAATGCTGGGGGAGGAAAATACTCAAAGTATTTACAAAACACCCATGACACACGTCAAATCAGTGTTGCTGAGCTGTTTGTAGTCGACTCTTGATGGTACCAAAGCGTTGCCAAAGAGAATTCTGTAGCGCCGCGGCTCGTCAGCTGGGTATTGCATTTTCTGCTTTTATGAAATGAAATCTGCGTGCGCGTCTTTCTCAAGAAACACTCATAAATTCCAAAACTACTCTGACAGATTTTCAGAGGCGTGAACGCGGGTCTCTCTCTCTCTCTCTTGTACGCTCCCTTCTCATCGCCCTCGTTCCCTTTTTGTCATTTCAATCACATTTTCAATGAATCCAAGTTTGCTGAGATAACTTTGAAGCCCAATCTGTTCTGGATTACCAGAGAAATGGGATCCTCAGGGAAAACGCTGTTTCTTCCTTTTGTAGTTCTATCTATCTATCTATCTATCTATCTATCTATCTATCTATCTATCTATCTATCTATCTACTTACTTTCTTTCTTTCATAATCTGTTTTTCTCTCACTCTCTCGCCACAGCTCTGTAAAATTATCTGAAAATGTCAAACCTCTTGTGGAGTCTGTTTCTACAAGCCTAGTTAGGACAGTTATTAAATATCACTGAACAAGTGCAACAAAGGATCAGACAATATCATTCTCCCTGTCATTACACAACAGCCCAGTCGCACAGCAGTTTGTGAAATAGTCACGAAATTGAATGTATTGATTGGTGTACATAGACACAAATTTCACATTTTTTTTGTGATGGTCAGCACGAAATCAGTTAAGATGTAATCCACGTAATTGTGACCCAGAAAGTATAAAGAGCGGCGAACACCATAGAGGGAGTAGGTTGGGCTGGTGGGTCAAAATACGCAGGACTTTCACCCAGGAGACTGGTATTCATGTCCCGTACGAAACTACAAGTCAAAGTTGATTTATTTGCCACGTAACTTCTGTACTTGAATTACGGCACTTCCAGAGTTATTTTAACCCAAAGCACGATCTTTTTCTAAAGCTAAGTAAGTCGTTTTTGTCACGTAAATTCCGTACTTAAGTTACGACACTTCTGGTGTTATTTGAACTCAAACGACAATCTTTTCCTAAACCTAACTAAGTAGTTTTGTTGCCTAAACCTAACCGAGTCGATCTATTCCTAAACCCAACTAAGTAGTTATATTTTGAAAAGACTCGAGCGGAAATTGACATGTGGAAAAGGAAATTTGTGTCATTCATGTACACGAATCAAATATATTCAATTTTGTGACTATTTCACAATCTGCTGTGAGACTATGTTGTTGTACACAATGAGCTGCAGCATCCGCGTAACCGACAGGTTCCAATCTTTAAAATATGTTCGGTGTAGATGTATATCTATCGTCTAAAGCACTTTACGTAAGTGGAATTCAGAATATTAATTTTACTTGGGATATTTTGATGGTAGGTATGCGTAGAAACTGATGTGTGTGTGAAAAAGGGGAATAACTGTACAAGAGAGCAGAAAGAAAGAGTAGAGTATAAGCTCACTACTGCGTCATAAAAGTCAATTTTTGTTACATATCCCTCAGAATAAACAGATATACTTTTTTCCTTTTCATGATGTGAAATCGTGTCATACATATAGCATGATATAATGGGAAATGAGCTAAAAATAACCTAATTTGAGACAAGTATGATAGACAGGCAGATAGAAGATGATACCTAAAGTGTGAGGAAGAACACGTTAGATTGGAAGGTGCTGTGTGGTCGGCCGATAGCAGTTGGCATGATGCACCACAGAGCGACAAGGTGCTTCTGCCAGACTTTGTAGGACGCGCACACACACTCACACACACACACACACACACACACACCATCTGTTACAGACACACAAACAGTGCAGGGGCCAGACATTTACTTCACATGACTCAGAGACAGAAACACATCCAGATACCATATGTAGTTAACATGCATGACAGGGCGACACACTTTATATACAAGAAACACATCTACGTTTGAAACGAAGGGAAACAAATTAACAAATATTGAAAAAACTTAATCATACCCTCAAATATATATTTTCATGTATGCATTTAAGTATTAGATTTGTGTGGATTGAATTATAGGAATGTGTATTACCTTTGATTATCATTCCTTATTTTACCTTTTTTTTCTGCAATATTTTGTATGTTTTATACCTGATGAAATCCTCAAAAAGGACAATGACGCCACATAATGCCATCAAGAATGAGTTTTAGATGTAAAACAAACAGAAAGAAGTCACAAGACTTGTGATCAGTCATTGTACACGGGTTTAGTTTAGTTTATTTGAGAGAAGGGACATTGCAAATTAATAAATACACACAGTATAAAAATGCCAGAATTAGCCAAAAGGCTATTTTTTCATCTGTAGTCCCTGTAACCAAAGGCTTCCTAAAATACATCAGAACAAAAACATAAAACAGGGCATGCAGTTTAAAGGTTGGAAAAGGACACACAGTTGTTAAAAGCAGCAGTGACATTTATACATATTAAACAACATTGCAGACAAGCAGGACAAATAGATAGCAGCAGCAGCAAAAAGAGATGTTAGTGCTGACATGTGTATGTATTAATCATCCATTACTGAAATATCTGTAAGTGTTTAGTTGTCTGATATGAATTAGAATTATATTCACACATGTAGATGGGGAGTTTATTTCATGTACAGTTTGCCGTAATGTGGTTCTGTCGTGTTGGACGTTGTTTGCCAGCCACAGATTGGCCTTAAACTCTTGTGTATTTCAACTGTTTCCTTTACATTATAATATATTGTGTTTTTAGTTTGTTTTTATGCATGTGAATGAATTGTTTCGTGTGATTGTTGTGTGTATACTTGCCTCAAATTGCCCTTTGAGGGACACATAAATTATTTTGAATTGTAAACTGAATTGAATATTTGCATTTGAAAAAATGGAGCGGTCTATAAAATAATTTTATCTTCACTTTTTTCTATTTTTTTTACAGTTCATATCTTCTGCAGACCAATTTGCCAAACTGCCCAAATAACATTTTATGCATTTACATCTTTTGTTAAAATGATGACTGGATTTATGCAACCTCAGCAGATTTTTTTATCTAAAAGTGAAGGCAGAAAAATTAAAATTTCTCATTTCAGCCGGTAAACAATGAACCACTTAGCATAATAATAATAATGGCTTCACTTGAATATGTATGTTATTTGATGGTATTGGTTTTCTGCTGCTGTGATGGATGATTGTAGCGTTTCCCCCCGCTTCATTGTCTGAGTGTGTGCGCGCGCGTCGAAGGGCAGGTTGTGTTTGGCTCCAGATAGAGTTTGGGTCGGGACCGGCGAGGGTTGGAGGTCACAGTTTAGCGCTGTGTCATCTGTCTTTGTTGGGCAAATCAGTTGCCTTCTGCCGGGGTCAAGGTTTGGTTAAGGTCAAAGGTCGCCAACAACAGCGAGTGTCTTATGAGGCAAGGTGCTGCGTCTGTTACGTCTGCTACGTCTGCTGCGTCACAGACACAAAGACACAAACTCAGACACACACACACAAAGCTTTTTTGGGGCCTTATCTGTCGGGTGCAAGCCCAGCGTAACAGCCGGACGTCTCCCCCTGATGTAATGCTCATGTTTAAAACTGCTGCTCATTCTGTCTGATCTCCATATCTAATTGACGCCCCCTTCCCCAACACACACACACACTCTGACCTCTACCCCCACTACACACACATTTTACCCTCATATTTACCTCCTTCACAATCTTTCCCTCCATCCTCCATCACTCTTATTTTGTTACAGTTCAACTCTGCTGCTCCATCTTTTGGAGAAAAAAAAATGAGAAAAAAAGTCTGCTTACTAAATGGTTTTCTCAGCACCTGCCCTCCCCCTTCATCCATCCATCCATCCATCCATCCCCCTCCTCCTCCCTCAGCCACCAGCTGAGCTCACTGACGGCGGCGGCGGCTGTGTGGGGGTTGAGGTCTGTTTGTGGGTGAGGGGAAGAAGCAGAGGGATTTTGGGGTTGCTGGGGATGAATGAGGTCGTCTGAATGTGCGACACGTGCCGGGGCGGCTGCTGCTGCTGCTGCTGATTCACACTATCATCACCCCCCCACCCCCCTTTAAAAACACAAGCTGGCACACGCACACACACATACACATGTGCACCTCACGGCATTCCCCTTTTTATCTGACTTAATCCATCTATTAGAGCATATACGCTTGAGACAAACACTCAACATGGCGGTCTATGCTACTCGCAGACACACAGATATGCACACGCTAACATACACACGCACATACATGCACGGCTTGTCCCCGATCCTGATTGGTTGAGCAGCAGCAGAAGCAGGCAGGGGGGAATTAAGGTCACATGGTGTGTGCTGCTGTAATCCTTTACTGCACCCAAGGACAGGTCGGCCTCCACCAGCAGCACCACCACCACCAGCAGCAGTCACCCCCCGACAGGAAGAGGAAGAGGAGAAGGGGAAGGGTGGTGTGTGTCTGGGTGGCAGTTCATGATCATGTTTTAATAAGAAGATCACACATGTTTTACACACACACACACGTCTGGTGTCATAGCCCTGTCTGCCCTGAACTACAGTACATGAGACAACATAGAGGATGGTGCATGTGTGTGTGTGTGTGTGTTTGTGTGTGTGTGTGTAGAGAGAGATAAATGTGTGTATTCCTGTAAATTTGAGATGCAACGAGAGAAAGAGAGAGTACAGTAGTACAGTATTATGTGTTGTTTCTCTGGGGAGTCTGAGGTGACAGACCGGTACGCCTCTCACTCCAGTGATTTCGCCTGCCGCCTGCTGCCTCATATACCCACAGCTCTACGGTCAGTTGCCATGGAAACAAGGAGATAGGGTGTATATTTTTTTTGGTGAAATGTACATTGGCTTGTTGAGGAGGAGGAGGAGGAGGATGGGGGCAGGGTGGAGTAGCGCTCATTTGTTTGACTTGTGCATTTGTCTGTGTGTGCATACATGCACATAAATATATATTCTGCTTGTGTGTGTGTGAGTGTGTGTGTGTGTGTGTGTACGTACGAGTGGGTTTCATGCTGTCTGGCTTCCACTTGATGTCAAGTACTCCTTTCCCCGTCTGTTCACCTGAGGGATGGAGGATTAGGTGATTAGTGTGAGATTATCAGGAGGTGAATCCCTTGGTTGTGTTAACGACTCAACGGTGGTTCACACTCTCTCACACGCGCACACACACACACACACACACACACACACACACACACACACACACCAAAGGATCCTGCTCTCATTTCCCAGCCCCATCAGCACCCCTCGGTCTATCACACTCTCCAGCGAATTGAGAGGCCCGATGTGCTCCAATGTTGCAAAAGTGTGTGTTCATGTACTGTATTTGTATTTTGTGTTGATGCGAGCATGTGCCGTATGTGTATGCATGTGTGATGCAGGCATTTATTAGCTGAATTCCTGCACATCACCGTTTGTGTCATTTCCCCCTGAATCAGCAGACTCTGGGTAAACAGAAGCACGACTAGTTTTAATTACAATGTTAATTGATAGGAAACAAAAGGGGCTTAATTAGGTGCAATGAGGCAATGGGCACAGTGGCACTGTGGACTTAATGATTCAATGCACTCAGCCTGCCGATACAGACACTCATCTATACGAGCACACACACACACACACACACACACACACACACACACACACACACACACACACACACACACACACACACACACTCGGAAAATAGAGGGCACACTGAGTGAGACAGAAAATGCATTGGGGAAACCCTGAGCAGGGAGAGAGCAAAGGCAGCAAGGCAGAAATTTTAAGTTGTCGTCGTCGTCGTCATTTATTCACTGCCTGTTCTCGTTAACAATTTACGGATTCACTGTTGTTCCACATACTAATGTTGTGGAATCGCCAGAGAGCAGAGGAGGAGCGAAGAGAGAGAGAGAGTGAACAGAAAAAGAAATCAGTGGGGCTGCAGCGGAACATGTTGCACAATCCAATCAATATTTTCTAGTCACAGCCGGCATCAGTCTCAGAAATAAACAAGCTTGATAAACCACACGGAAAATCACAGCCAAAGTCTTTGAAAATTCCTCTCAGTGAGGGGGAGTTTGTACGGCATCAAGGTAATAGGATGTCACTCTATTTGCTTATGTGAGCATACATGTTTGATGACTTTGATAATTGAGCTTTTGTTTGGGACCTCCCTCCTCCTTCCCGCCGCCTCCTGCTCCTCCACCTCCTCCCTCTCCTCCCTGGTGCCGTTATTGCTGTGATATTTTTCTCTCCTCCATCCCAGAAGTAATTTGGCTTGTGAAATTGCACCTTTTTCCTCGACCCCCCCCTTGGAGTGCTCCTCTTCGATTTCCTGTCTGGGTGGCTGCAATCACTCTTGCCTTGTCCTTGGTCCGCGACCTTGGCGGGCCAACACCCCCTTCCAATCCATCGTCATGGAGATGACCCCACATCTATCACCATGGAGACAACCTTTGCATGGCAGTGTGCCACACCCTTCCTAAGGACTCAGCAGAGTCACTGGTGCTTATTCACACTCACATACACACACACGTCGCATAAACATTTAGGGAAGATATCGTTGCTTGTCTTCATTTGTTTGGTATTCCTGCGAGCTGCTGTCTCACTGTGAAGAAGTCTGAAAGTCACTCAAGAGCAAATTCGTGGAATTCAAATAGAACTTTCTCACAAAGTGAACAGCACGCAAATAGATCTCTTAGATGTATCAGTCACATTGATACGCTGTGATTAAAGAAGGGCGAGATAAGGCGAATGAAAGCGATAGAGATAGGAGAAATGTAGAGCGAGATAGGCACATGAAAGGACAGAGCAGTGGCCAGTTCGGGCCGCTTGATTAACTTCGCCGAATGCGATCTATTATCAGATATTAACATCGACGAAAACAGAAATAAGCATCATGATTATCCTCCTCTTCCTCACCCTCATCAGCAGTGCCGTCCTTGTTAAAAGTATCATCATCGACACAATAGTTGTCACCCTCCCCTCTTCAAATGTCACTTTATTAAACATCAGCCTCCTTTTTAATCATCACAATAATCATCTTTATCAAGGCCATTATCCTGAAATGCTGCAGTGATTGCGGCTAGAATACTTTCAAAATAATCTTACTACTGATGTATTTAATTAAAAAACAAAAGAGTGCTTCCTACTCGTGCATTTACAGTATCAGGTCTGCACAATGTCGTTTGTAACTGGACTGATTCTTAGATGCCACCATTGTCTCTTATGTGTTTAACAGCTCTGCCAAATCGACTTCCTCCATCTCTATTGCTGAAAGCCCAGTCAGTCTCATGGCATGTGAGCATCTCTCATTACTCTCAGTTCAACACTAAACCCCAGAGAAAAGAGGAGTTGGCAGTCGGAGAGGAGAACAGGAGAGAAGGGAGAAAAGGATGAAAGGAAGGAGAAAACCAAAAATAACACACCATACCCCCCTCCGATTTACACCCACACCCTCAACCCCACCCCCTCACAGAAAGAGAGGGAAAAATATGCACGGACCCCCGTTGGAATTGCCAGTACCACTCAAGCGTACTCTTATGCAAATTTTGCTGTGTCCGTGTCAACGGTTGCCGTGTTAACAGGGGGAGCTGTGGTACGCAGGCCCTCCTCACTGCCACATCATTTGTTTAAGTCATCCAAACAAAAGCCAGGGGAGAGAGCCACATGATTGGTGAAATATGCTTGTGTGGGACCACTGCAGTGGAATAATGATTGCGGCATTACTCCTGCGTGTGCCAGGGGCTGTGTGGCCATTTCATGCCAGCACTGAGTGAATGTAAGGGATGTTTATTCATGAGGGAGAGACAGACAGAGAGAGAGAGAGAGAGAGAGAGTAAGAAAAAGAGGGGTAATAAAGGATGGCGGGGAGGTGGGGGACACTGATATTACTCCTGTGTGAGCCGCCTGTATCTGAATGTGCTGAGGCTGTGGACCAGCAGAGGGAGGAAGTGCAGGATGAGAAACAGAAAAAACGGTCTGCAGGTGCAAAAAAATTTAGCATGTTTTCAAATGGAGGTCAAGAGAATTATTGGTAAGCGAAAATATAAAACATCTGCACTGTGTGTTCTTTTTTATTCATAGATCTCGGAGAAGGATGTAAGGCCTTGAGACTCAAATGAAGGCATTTAACTCTTTTAATCCGCCACCTTTAGTTGGAAATAACCAAAAACCTCTTTTAAATGCTTTTAATTTGAAATCCAGACAGCATCTTCCAATAGTTTAGTTCATCTAAAGAAATTCAATGTGTGTCTGTTGCAATGGCAAGTTAACACAATGGTTGTTATGTGATGATCCTGCGACGTGCTTCACTTATTTCTATGTTTCTTGGGTTGATTTATGAACTTAAAGCGAGAGATGGTAATCTTCTTCAAAAACATATTTTGTTATATTTGTTGAAATTCTCATTACGTCCCAACAATTATCATAAAATCAAATGCTTTGCAAGAAATACAAATCTGGTATCTGGCTGTCGCAAGACTGTAATTACCTCGTTCGATCATGTAATTCGGAATGGCCTACCTGCCTGTCTACCTACCTGCCTGTGCTCACTCTGCTGGTGCACTCATTGCATGTTACCAGAGTCTTCCACAAGCTGCTAGCTTGACAGCTGTGAGTACTAACATAAATCATGTTCGTTGTTTATGTTCATAATGATAATTTTGGGGGAGGGGCTTTGGAGGCCTGGAGGGACGGATCGTCAGACTGCGTTCCATTTATCTTGGAAGTTGAAAATCGGAGCTGGGAATGACGCCACACCCGAGTTGACCGCGTTCCAGTACAACGAGTCGGTAAAGTTAGTAATACCAGTTCTAGCCAGGTTAGCCATCGTTAGCAATACCAGTTGATAGCAATGCATTGCGCTGGTATTTTGTGCATACAAACACCATAGCAACATGTCCACAGATAGAGGTTGGACAGAGCTGTGAGTACGACTGATTTAATGAGACACAAATAAGACAGGAGTGCTAATAAACATTATATCACTACGGCTTTTTTACTGTTGATGCACGGAGCAGCCATCTTGGATTTTGAGGTCAGGGTTGGTGAAGTTCTTCCGACTTTCCGAGTCGGAAATGCGACTTCAGGGGGCGGAATTCAACTCGTCAACTCAGTGTTGACGACTTGGCAAATGTCTCTCTAGATTTAGGGACGTTTGGAGCTAGTGCTGCTAGCTACTTTTATAGGAAAATAGTTGCCAACACTGTGCTGGGTTTTTTGGTTGGATCATTTTTAAAACCCTAATGTACTCTTGCTAGTTTCTTAAGATTTACAACCCTATCTTTAAAGCCATAAATCCATATAAAATGCTTACTGTAGTTACTTCAATTGTATTTTTTTTACAGTCAGTTTCTTCTTTTGTTATTCATGGCTGGTTTGATTATTCATGTCTCCACTTAAGATAATAGTACCAACATGTAAGGTTTAGAATTTTAGCAGAAGATTATAAGAATGTAAAACATCACTGTGAAAGCGCCGATAGATGGTCGGTCGGCTACATTGATAGTTCAGGGTGATAGTTTCATTCTCACTATGCACTGATCAGCTGTTGGGTTTGCTGCTTGATCTCTCTTGTCTCTCGTGTTTAACACCGAGCTAATTAGAACATCGAGAGAACAGTCTCACTCAGATGATCAAAGACTCTGAGTTCAGTGTGTGTGTGTGCGTGCGTGTGCGTGCGTGTGTGTTCAATGCTTCAGCAGGGGAATGTAACACTCCAAGTAAACACACACACACACACACACACACACACACTGCGTTGCGTTGTACATGCACATCAAAAGAGGATGCAACCGAAAGCTATCAGTCATCCACATGATGACATGCATATTTTAGGCTTCCCTTCCTGCTCTCCGCCTCTCCTCACTTGTCTTCCTTCTCTCCTCCTCCTCCATGTTTTCTTCCCTCACATTTCCCCCTCATTATCAGTGTGAGATATGACACGCTCTCTCCCTGTTCGCCAACTATTCCTCAACCCCTGTACTCATTTACAAAACGGGTCACTGCCACCTGCGTTGAGGTATCCTTTGTAATATAGATAGTGGCAACGTACACGGGCGAAATCTCCCATGCTCGCCACAAATACGCACTTATTGATGTGTGCGGTTGCATGCGCAGGGATGCAAAACGTTTTTTAAAAGCCCCCCCATTTTGCTCCCTGCTGTCACTGCATCTAGATATACTGTATGTAGGGGACCCAATCAGAGCAGAAAGCGACATAGCATCAAAGAAATATGACAGCAGGATAAACAAGCCATTGTGATTGTGTGTGACAGAGCGACAGGAAGATTGCACACATTAGTCACAACAGGAGGTAACATTTCTGTAGCCTGCTTTTACCACATGGTCTCCACCAAGGGAGAAAGGTATTTATTTATAGCAATGAGCACCACTATTGGCTCTTTATTTCAAAGGTGCTGTTTTTCTGATGATCTTACACTGCATTTTACTGTGATTTGCAATACAGGCACATGAAAATGAACTTGAAAGAGCAAAGGTCAGCCGGTAAGTGTGTGTGTGTGTGTGTGTGTTGCCTCATTGCTGTTCACCCCTCGGCAGACATCTCCAGGCCCGGTGGCACATTTAACCAGCCAGGTGTGAAACATGCAGAAGGCCAGATGATGAGGAGAAAGCTATATTCAAGTGGAGCAGAAATAACACTCCGGCGTTGCTCATTTGCATGGTTCTTCTGTGCAGCAACCCGGCGGCATCCCTCAGAACCACTGCTAGTATTTTTGCAATTTGCTATTTCTGTTGTTCTGTGTCTTTGATGACGAAAAGGCTTTGTGCGGCTCCTCTCCACACGGAGAACAAAAGCCAATGCTGACGACGCAAAGCTTGAATGCATATTCAAGTTGCCGCTGCAGAGTAATCCGCTAATCGCTATCTGTGCGACACAAGAGTTTGCAGGATGAGTGTGTGTGTGTGTGTGTGTGTGAGTGAATAGTAGCACATAAGGGTGTGCCTTTGAACATGTGTGCATGTATGTGGTGTTTTTTGTGTGTGTTTGGACTTGAATACATGTGTGTTTGTGTGTTGGTGTGAATATGTGTCAAGGCCTATACGGCATGCTAATTCAGATGAGAGGCCACACTAGTTATCGGTATTGAACATGCGCCGCTGTCGGTGCGCGAGCCTTTGTTTGGGGGCTGTGCTGTTTAGTAATGAGAGGGACTCTGTCGCCTCCGTGTGAGCTGTGGAGGGAGAGGAGAAAGACGCAGGAGTAACACACACACACACACACCGACCTCCGTCTCTCTCCAATCATGGACTCTGCTTCCTTAACCAACCTCAACAGTACATAAATTGTCAGGGACAGTTGTAGAGCAGTGCTCTTTTTACGAGCCAATAGCAATGCATCTTTATTTTTCCACATTTCTGTATGTACAGTTAGTTTTTTTTTCCCCCTTTTGTGAGATTGTTCCACTTAATGGTGAAATAATATCTTATTTTAAACAATGTGTATAACAAACCATCATTTTTGACAATGGAGAGAAATGGACTAAGCAGCTCTGCTTACAGATTCTCTTGTGCTTGTGCTACAGATTATGCAAAACTGTAACCTAGGGTTCATTTATTCTCTACCGTGAGCATCCTCGGAGTGGACGGATTTATTATGTATCAGTTTATCACAGTTAACAGACACCATTATATACAAACGTCGCTGTGATAAATGGGTTAATGAAAATCACATCTCACTGATACCTTGGAATGTAGGGTCAGGGAGAGAGGGGAGGAAAGGACAGGATACGGTAGAGGAGAAGAGGAGAGGAGAGGGTAGAGGAGACGGGAGAGGAGAGGAGAGGAGAGGAGAGGAGAGGAGAGGAGAGGGAAAAGGAGAGGAGGAGAGAGGAGAGAAGAAGGAGAGAAGAAGGAGAGGGAGAGAAGAGGGAAATGGAGAGGAGAGGAGAGGAGACTGTAGAGGAGAAGAGGGAAATGGAGAGGAGAGGAGAAGAGAGAAGAAGGAGAGGAGAGGGAAATGGAGAGGAGAGGGAAAATGAAAAGGAGAGGGGAGGAAAAGGAGGGGAGAGAAGAAGGAAAAGGAAAAGGAGAGGAGAGGAGAGGAGAAGAAAAAGGAGACGAGAGGAGAGGAGAGGAGGAATGGTACGACCTGTTGTGACCGAAGGGAGGCGGGGCGGCCATAAGGAGGTGGATGGAAAAGGAGGAGGGCCGAGGGAAGAGGGAACTTTGAGCCATGTACACCAGCCATTCAGAGCCGACCTTGTAATCAAAGAGAGTTGAAAAGCAATTAACTGGTACAATTATAGCAGTCAGAGGAGGCTGAATGGTTGGCTAAGTAAAGCAGTGTGTCATTGAATGGAGATTAATTGATGAGGGGAATATTTCAAGGTCTCTGTTTGGCCTCTAGAAGTTTAAGTCAAACATGTTTTTGCCTATTCAGCCTATTCAGGGATTTACTCATTCTCATTATCTGGTTGAGGTATCAAAACATTGGAGGTCAAAAATGTAATCATCTTTCTATTAAGGTGCCGTACAGTAAAAGGTCCCTGAAACAGTATTAAGTTATTAATTTTACATGGCTATTATTATTAATAATGGGGACTTAAAGGCACGTCACATTAAAGATCACCTGCATAATATAATCGGTTGCTAATGTTAATGGGGCTTTAGCTACATTTCAATTTTTAAAGTGTTACGGTTCAGTTAAATAGAAGGATGACCCCACTGGCTCCTGTCACTTTGAGCTTTCTATTTATCAAGATATTTGCCCTCTCATAGCTCAGACGCCAAAATTTTCCCTGAAAAAAAACCAGAGCGACTGTTGGGCAAAAGCCAGTCTGATATAATTTCCCAAGCTTTTCACCAGGACCAGCTAATTCATTGTGCAGGGCGAAAAATGAAGAGATAATTACAGTATAGAGAGAGTTCATACGAGGGCAAATACTCTGGTCGAGCAAAAAGGGAGAGGGTCATGGAGGCAATGTGCACTGGTTCAGATAGAGATGGAGGACATTATCACAGTGGTTCAAATATGACTGAATAATGAATGCCTTCTGACTAACTACCTCATCTCCTTGAGTTATTTTTTTTTTTTCTTGCTGGAGCATTGTGTACTTGGACAACAAGATACCAGCTGGCTCGTCTGGCACATACAGGTTCTCTACAGTCACCATGGAGAAGCTCAGTCCTCCTCTTCACTCTGCTACAAGAATCCACACAGCACGCATCACACATGAATAATCAAATTTTAGCACTACATTCAAACACACTCGAGCCCGGCGCTTCTCTTCCCCATTTCATTCTCTAGTGCAGTTTGCTCCGTCTATCAATAATTCAACAAGCGACAAGATGGAGGAGAATGATTGAGCTTGTTTTCTCTTTATGGTTGGACGACAGTCAGTCCAATTAAAAGTGGAGAAAGTGTATTTTCAATTTCCCTTTCATTTTGGGATTAATTAACGCGTGTGTGTGTGTGTGCGTGTGCGTGCGTGTGTGTACGTGGTCATGTGTGCGTGTGTGTTTTGAATAGAAGCAGAGAGCGCAGGGTTCTGCCTGCAGTCTAGTTATCAGTGAGGGCCAGCCACGCTGCCGTCTCACTCGGCCTCACACGCAGTCAACAGTGAACAAAATAGCGGAGAGAGCCCTGTCACTCACTCACACGTGCACATGTATGCATGTAGGCCTACAGTATGCACAAAAAGCATGTGTACTCATCCCTAAATATGAATGCAGGTAAGAGGCATGTGAGTTCAGGAAAATCAAGCACAAGCACACTCACGATTTTGAATTAATTTGAGTTAAAGTACCTTAAAGGATAATTCTTGTATGTTACTCAGGTCTTATTTTCGTGTTTCTGGACATTATTTTTATGATAGCATTGTAGGCTAATTGTTGAGCTCTGGGAACACGACAGCATCGTACAACAAGGTCAGACAGGGCAAAAAACACTCGCAGTCAGACGACCTGATAGTTTAGCAAATGCCGATAATAACACCTCATATAGGCCACGGGAAAACTGAAGCACAAGGCTTTCATCCAGGAGGCCGCTGTTCGTGTCCTCTGTGTTATGTTTCACTTTCACTTTACAATCAGCTGATCGTTCGTATCTCATGTACACAACGTCCAGTCCCAATTTCACTGTACAAACATAGTAATTTTAAGCCCAACTATGTTGTTTTTTCCTAAAACTAAGTGTTTTTGTTTAATTCACAACATTAAGCACGTGTTTACTGCGACCGTAAAGTGACGCCGAGGGGTCTGACAAAGTGTCACTACAAGTCTCACGGCAGTTCGTGAAATAGTCACGAAATTTAATCTATTTGATTCATGAACATACACACAAATTTCCCTTTTTTTTGTGAAGCTCAGCACGACTTTCAACAACTTATTTTTCATGTGTATTCCTACGAATTTCCAGCAACATGTGACACACGTGTCAATTTCCGCTCCAGTCTTTTCAAAATAAAACTGCTTAGTTAGGTTCAGGAAAAGATTGCAGTTTGGTGTGCTGTAACTTAAGTACGGAAGTTACGTGACAAATAAAGCCCCTACGTGGGCTCTTTATACTTCCGGTTCAAAATTACGTGGTTTACATACAAATTGATTTTGTGCTGACCATCACGAAAAAAGTATGAAATTTGTCTACGTACACGAATCAATACATTAAATTTCGTGACTATTTCACAAACTGCTGTGCGACTGGGCTGGTCAGTATGTGACGTGTTGGGATGAGAACATGGAAATGCCGATTATAACACCTCCTTGTAGGCTGCAGGAAAACTGTGCACATCTACGGAAAGTACTGTAGGTCAAAACTGAACCAGGAAGTCAGTCTGTAAACTGTGATGAATGTTTACAATTGACAGTTGGGGTAATATTTTAACCATACAACTTTGTCTTCTAAACTGCGGTTTTGTTTAAAGATGCATTAATTGATTTTTTTTTGTCAGAGGCAGATTTGGCCTACCTTGTGAAAAGCACTATCATTCATTTAGTCATGTTTGTGTCCATTTGATGAATATAAGAACAATATTCACTCTCTTTTAGCTCTGATTTAGTCTCCATCAACTCCTGAGAGAAATAATAACCTGGCTCTTTACGCTCCATGTTCACCATCTAGCTGCTAACAATGTCTGCTTGAATACAATCGGTTTGTCAGAGCTTTTTTTTGTTGAAAACAGCTGCCTGCTTGTGGGCTGTAAAACCAAAGCAATGAGCAGTCGGGTGAGAATTATCTGTGGATGTCACTACAAGTGACACCTTTCACATTACCAGCTGTGACAGCGACGCATTGTTTTCACGATGTGTGTCATCCATGGATGTATAAAGAGAACTGGATATAGTGTTGTAGGCGGGCTCCCGTTCATTCCCGTGGCGCATGAAGCCAAAATGACTCGACTGTAGAGTGCTAAAGTATGAATTAAAAAAAATCTGGTCCTCTCTCAAGGTTCCATGGTGGAGAGGAGGTCGTGTTGCTCTGGCTCTATCTATTTGCCGTGGAGAGGAGGTTGTGTTGCCCTGGCTCTATCTATCTGGCGTGGAGAGGAGGTCGTGTTGCTCTGGCTCTATCTGTTTGGCGTGGAGAGGAGGTCGTGTTGCTCTGGCTCTATCTGTTTGGCATGGAGAGGAGGTCGTGTTGCTCTGGCTCTATCTGTTGTTGCTGTTGTGATGTTCACATTATATGTATTATTTTTTGTCATATGGATTGTCTATGTTGTATTTTCATTATGTTGTTACTCTGTACACACGACTTCTATTGCACGTCTGCCCATCCTGGAAGAAGGATCAATCCTCTGTTGCTCTTCCTGAGGTTTCTTCCATTTTTTATTTTTTCCCTGTTTAAAGGTTTCGATGAGAGGGTCGTACTGTAAAGGACAGAGGGTGTCGTATCCTGTACAGATTGTAAAGCCCCTTGAGGCAAATTTGTGATTTGTGATTTTGGGCTATACTAATAAAATTGACTTGACATGACTTGACTAAAGTACACGGATCTTCTGGCGATCTTCCGCATCCATTGGGCCGATAGAGCAGGCGTAGAAGCGTTTCCTTTAACTCCGCCTCCCAGCCCTTCACATGAAAAGAAGGATAATATCTCTGGATTCTGCTATTAGTGCACCTAATGATTTAAATAAGGGCTATTCAAGTGTTTGTACTGTGAAGTTGATGTACCTGAAATAAATTATCCGCTGATTTACAGACGTCTCTTTCCCAATGTAAGTCTATGGGAAAAAGTCTTCTTGGGCCCAATGGCATCACGTGAGGGACACGGAAGTTGAAATTCCACCGTTTGGCCACTGCGAAAATTTGATTCAAAGCCCGGCGCTCTTCCTGGGGGCTTTGCGTCATCATGGCAAAATGTGGTCCTGGAGACACCTACTGTAGCAGGAACTACCACAGAGGCAGCTTTGAGTACTTTGCCAGGTGTTTATATGTCTGTTTCTGTGGACATTGTGTCACTGCGATAACGTTACAACCGTGTAAGATGCAGTCACGAATCAGGTGTGTAGTGGAGTTAAAAATGAAGGCTGAGTTCGAAGATAGGTGTGGTCTGAGCAAGGGCACCAGAAGTAGGGGGGGTAGGAACCTCTAGTCTGAATTGGCGTCGCGGCAGGTGTTGAATCCCATCATAAGAAGGTCTCTAGTTTGATCTGTTGTTGATATAACTGTCACAGTCTGGCTCTATGTCCTCTGACTTTTTGTGAGGACTGGACTGTGTTGCATCTAGGGGGTTTTGTGTTCTGGGTTTAAGGGTCATCTGTTATGTTTTTCTTTGGTTCATGTTATTCAGTCATGTTTAGTGTTTTATTTTTCTCACCTCCTCTTTTCGTTGCAGACAACTTCACTTCCTGCCTTTGTGTGTGTTTGTGTGTCACCTGTCCCTCGTTATCACCCTCCTTTCCTTGTGTATCTAGTCTCTGTGCTCCTTTCTCCTTGTGCCACTTCGTCATTGTTCTTCCTTCCTTGTTTCCAGCGCTCCAGCCAGGCGTTCCTAGTCTTTTTGGATCATCCGGTTGTTTCCGCTGCTTTTCTGACTCTCAGGCTGTAAGTCTTTTTGTTAATAAATCTTTGAACTGTAACTTAATGCTAACGTCATCATGCAAACATGCTCACAATGACAACGTTAACATGCTGATCTTTAGCAGTTAGCCTAAAGTGTTTACCATGTTCGCCAATTTAGCATGTTCTCACATTTGCAAACTAGCAGTAAACCCAAAGTGCAGCTGAGGCTGGTGGGAATGTCATAAACCAAAGTACTGGACAAATTTTTACCTGATGATGACGCTAAACAAGAAGTTCACCGAAGTTGTTAACATTTATCCTGTGTGGGACTTGAACGTGAATACCAAATTTCATGGCAAACCAACAGTTGTTGGGATATTTCAGTCTAGACTAAAGTGATGGACCAACCGAATGAGTCATCCCAAATCATAGATAAGATTATTGCCACATTACTGTAAAACCTGTATAATTGTGTAATTGCACTTCTTTTTTGTTGGACTCGTTTATTAGTTTGCTGACATGCAGTCCATGTGGTGAGTACAACATCATTATTACCTATACAAATGATGGTTAAAACAATGAAAGTAAGAGCCAGGTTGTAATAAACCACAGTTATCCTTTAATCTGTGGGGCTGAGACTTGACCTGGACCTGCTTTGCTTTGTTTACTTCTCCAGGAATATTTATAGTAAAAAGATTCTGTGAATTCATCTTACACATACATTTTCATTTGCACAACATTTGCATGGAAATGCCTCAGAAACCCACATATGCCTTGACATTGAGTCATCGGCCCAATGATCTCTATTAGGCTAATTAAGCCAATTAACCTACTGAAACAATTCAGCATGGCCGCCGCTGCAACACCTCGCCAACGCTGAACGAAACCCTGAAGGTGCATCGAGCAGAGGCGTGTGTGTGACTGATCCCTTCCCAGATACACCAAAAGGACGATCGCTGTTTCATATCATTACCATAAACAAATTAGGGCATCGCTCCCTCGTTAGGCCAAATATGTCTCATTAGTGGCACAGCTGAACAAACCTCCTGATTAGGCCTCACTGTCTCCCTTTGAAGCCGCAAAAGGAGAGTCTATTTTTTAATTAAGCTCATTTGCATTTACAAATGAGAAGCTAATTAATGAGACTCGTTTTCTGGGGCTTTTCTAGTTTGGCAGGAAGCACGCGGAACAGTTTCTACTTGTACGCGGAGAAGCAAGAAGTCAAAAGAGGCCTAAGAAAGCCGAAACTGTGGCGAGCTGTGGTGATGTTGTCTGCACTCTTGAAATGACCAAATTGATGTTGTTACATGATTTCAAATGACTTAATGCACAGAGCAGAGAAAACATCATAATTGAGATGTTTTTCATGTTTTCAGCTAAATGAATTTACAAACAAGCCAACTCTTTTCTCAATCATAATTTTAGATAAGATGTGTGCACAACATTATTTGGTTTCTCTGATAGGAGTGATGGATTCAAGTTGGGTTTTGTGGATTCATGCAAGCTACAGGCCATCGCAAAAACCTCTGGGGGAGCCAATAGGTGGGCAGGACGAAAGCCGGGAGAAGCGTGGGCTGTGTGTCATGCAAGGATAAGAAGGTGACAGGGCAAATACGCTGTGTGTGTTAACGGGAATGTGCACGTGTGTGTTAGAGGAAGAAAAGAGGGAGAACAAGAGGGAGAGAAAAAGGGAAAGAGAGGTGTGATATCATCAATTAAATAACCCTCCCACACAGCATCTGGTGCTCTCTCTCAGGCCGTCTGTCTCTTTCCCGACCGTTGCACGCCGATTTTCTCCGTTTCTTTCTGTCGTCTGGTAGCATCCATCCCTTTAGTTTCTCAGCCTGAACATGCTAGGTAGCCGGGGTCACAGAGTGCAGCTCAACCCCCTCTGCCTCTCTGAGTGTTATATCTCCCATCTACCTAAAATAAAATACACAGGTTAGATTGAGTGCAGCAGCTGTTGGGAAAGATGAGAGTTAATGTAACCAAGTGGAAGAGTGTTAAGAGGGAAACCCACTGACCGCACATTAACCAGGCAGATGTGCACACTTTCATTATGTTGCTAATTAATTCCTAACTCGTCGTGCTAACTGTGCTACCTTACTCCGTGATTCAATGAGACGTTTTTGCCATGCTAATAGATTGCTACAGGGATGACATATTTGTGTAGGCCAACCAGGAAGTTAGCATCACCCTGGGTTCCCTCAACAAAAAGCCAATGGGATTTTTCCATTGGCTTTTGGATTATTGCAGAAAATAAACTCTGTCGCAAACACACGTTTGATACGTATACATTTTGTTCAGCAAGATAATCTCCACAAATGAACACCACATTTATGATTTGTGAGGCATAAATGCATTCGCCAGAAGTAAAAAGCAATAGGCTATAAACAAACTACACCGCGTTGTAAAGGAGGACGAGTCAGCATGATGACGTTTAGTCTTATTTAGCCACTTGTTAGCAACCGCCTTTTTAAGACATATAAAAGCGTCAGAAATCACTAGTGGGATATTTACTGACGTTTTCATGTCGTAGAACAAAACTACCAAATCTCTTAAACTGGGGACACACCACGCCGACATTAAAGAACTTGCGGCTACGAAGGCCACTGTTGAGTCGCCGCACGTTGCCTTTATCTTGGCCAAAAAGTTGCACTCGAACACACCACAAAGACGACAGCCAACGGCCGACTACCACGTATGTTCTGCGCTGCGATGAAATAACTCTCCATAACAGCAGGTCGCGGTAGTCTGTATTCGTCATTCAAAAAGGGAAACCGGAAGGTCGAGGATGGCAGATATAAAAGCCGTTGTTATGATACGTAACGTTACATGAAATAAAGCGGTGTTTGCCGACCATTTTCACATCACTCTCCATCACCACTCAGCCTCATTCCAGATGGCCATGTCGTTGTGAAAATATCCGTGTATTGGAATGATCAGATGAGATGAAGATATAAGAAGAAGAAAAATGAGAAGGGCCTTCTGTGTGTGTCCTTTTGACTTTACTCGTTTTCTTGCTTTCCTCACTTCCGTTTCTCTTCTCTGGTGCTGAAGCTGAACCGCCAATCAGAGTGATTTCTCTCACTCACGAGCTCTGCCGGCTCCTCCGCCGATTCACCATGCTGAATCGGCAGAAGAACATCCAACACGGGCAGACAAGAGCCGACGGTACGGGACAGACCGAAAAAACTCGGCTGACGGACGCTCACCAATGGCCCAAAACTGTCCGACGGCCGACCGACGGCTTGGTGTATCAGGGCATTTAAGCTTGTGTTAACCACAGACCTAATTTCAGGCATCTAACCAAAAACCCATTCAAAAAACCCATTGACTTCAAGATGAGGGAACCTGAAAAAGCTAAAATGCTAACTCATTCCTGGGTTCTAGGACTCATTCCTGCACCACGCTGAGACAACCTCTGCCTCTCCATCTTTCTTCCTCTTCTCATGGATTAAGGCCATGTTGGTGTGTATCGTGGAATACGAGATCGAATGATGAGGATGGAGGAACGCTTTTATATTAATAGGCAGAATCCAATTATAAGTTTGTGTGAACTGAGCTAGCTAGGAAAATGAATTTGCATTTTTAACATTTCGGTTTGATGTTAGATTCAGAGATGAGAGAGGAGGAGGAGGGGACGCTCTGAAATGAGTAAAAAAAGAGGGGAATTATTGGTGTGAATGGATCGAATCAGTAGTTTGATCTTTTAAAGGTACGAAGTGATGAGAGGAAAGGAGAGCTCTCGTAACAAATTAGGGTGAGAGGTTGGGTTTTGTCATGTTGGGGCAACATCTCTCATTTAATGTGCCTGATTTAGGAATCTAGGTCAGCGTGGTGAATTAGAAACAATCTGCATCCCTCTGCATGGCTACAGTGAAGCCCTCCAATGAGGATCCATGTACATGCGCTTTCACAACACCAACGCACACACACACACACACACACACACACACATCAGTCAAGCCCTAACAAACGTAATCCAATTTTAGATATGAGCATTAGTATCTCAAAATTCTCAAAGATTTGAGAGAGAGGAAAATATTAAAGGAATTTCTATTAGGGCCTGCTGACAAAAAAAAAAAAAACTGGTGTCTGCCTTCGACAAATGAGGGCATTTTTTTTCACACAGCAGTTCAGTGCGGGAGGATGATGAGTGTGACACCAGTGTGAGGGAATGAGTGGGATTTGATGGAGTCTGCGCTTTGTTGTAGAAACACTCTTGGTTAATGATATGCCTCTCTCATCCTCTCGGCTCCCCTCCCATCCTGCGAGGGAGCGAGGAGAGATAACGAGGGAGCAGACAGCCCCAAAACTTCACACAAAGAGGAGAGGAATCAGCACAACGCACCATCTCAGCCTTTCACTCAGAGAAACTTTCTCTTCTTCCTCCGTCTCCTCTCTCCTCCGTCTGTTTTTTTTTTCCGACAGTCTTCAGATGCTTGTTCAAACTTGTTCAAATACGCCTACTGATCAAGTAGGGGGACAGATGCACTTGTGTAACTCAAATGTTGGAGGGGCTCTCTGGAAACAAGTTCAATTTGAATGTAGCATGTGAACAAACTGAATTTGAGTGTAGCTCGAGGCGCGAACAGCAGTAGGGTGACGGAGACGCTTTTGAGTGCGTGACTCACAGTGTTGGTGCCTCCTGCTATGCATGTTCCTGCTCGTGCACTTATGGGTGTGCGTGAGTTTGCGTGTAACTCGTGCATGTATGTATGTGCAACTCGGTGGGAGTCGGACAGAGGCTGGTCCCTCTGTGGAGCACCATGCTCTGATGGATGTTAATGTGGACTGACGCAGGGGTGTCCCCCGAGGGAGGGAACAAGGCCAGCGAGGGAGAAGGAGGAAGGGTGTATGCTGGGGAGGGGGATTCATTCCTCTAATCCTCTCCCTTCTTCACAGAGCCGGAGCGGTGGAAGAGGCACTGAACCGCCCAATGAATAAATAAAAGCCTCAGCCCCCGCCTCCCCTCCGCTCCAGCCTGAAGCCCTGCACAGGAGCACTTAAAAGCATTTTAACAAGAGAGTCACTTCATTAAATATGGACTTCCTGTCCGCAAAAAAAAAAAAACCCTAGAAGGAAAACTCTGGGTGACTTTTCACATTGTGAAATATAGGGAAGAGTGTGGGGGTGGAGGGGGGGCCATGCATGCATGGGAGATGGAGGCGGAAAGAGAAACTATTGCGCAGAGGGACAAAGGGAGAGAAATATAGCAGAGCTGGGGAAAAAAAAGGATAAGCAAGGCGAGATAACAGAAGCAGTGAGCTGGAAATTGGCGAGGACCTTTCAGATCTCTCTAAATTTGCACAGAGCACACATCAGGTCAGTTTTGCATTCATAGCGTGTCCTTTTTTTTTATGTTTTTTGAGTATTGTTATCTATATTCAAAACCCTGACGGAAAACAAATGTCATAAAATCATTACAGAGGCGAAGAGTGAGATTTAAGAAGAAGAAGAAGAAGGAATGGAAGAAGATAAAGACGCTGTGGGAAGCAGCTATGGGAAGAAAATGAGTTCTGCTCTGAGATCAGCTCAATAACATTCAAAATTCAAAGGCTTGGTATCTGACTGGCACCAAACTGTTTCAGAAATTTGAAGTTATGTAAAATGTTCAAATCTGATGTTCTGATGGCTTTCTCTGTATTTTTCTGAAGCCTTTGCTCGAATGACTTTGACTGCCTAACTTCAGCTCACTGTTGCATTATAAATAAACCATTTGTTATGAACAGTTGTGTTCAAACAGAGCGGCGTTTAAAGAGAATATATTACCTCTGAGCCCCTTTCACTCAGAGACGATTCATAAGTCACAAAACACAAGTTCAAGTCAAGTGTCGAGTCTTAAAAAGTCCATGTCACATCTGAAGTCTCCACAATGGATCACACATAACACTGTGGGTATTTCTAGACATTTCACCAACTATGAATTATATACTGTTTAAGTAATGACAGTATATAGGAACCACACGTATATTATGGCCTTAAAGAGCCAAAGCAGAAAAATAAGATCAACCTTAATGTTAATTTACAACTCTGTTTTTCATTCATTCTTCTTTTTTTTTTCACATTGAGACAAAAGTGGAACTGTTTTGTATTTCTACTTTATAGTAGAGAATAGTAGTAGTCACCATGACATCACCCATCGGTTTGTGGACTGTCGTTTTGAAGCCTCAATTCCGTATTTTGGCCATCTTGACATCTTGGCAAAGCAAATTTTACATTGTGGCCAAACGGTGGAATTACAACTTCTGTGTTTGTCACATGATGCCATTGGGCCCAAAAAGACTTGTTTCCGTAGCCTTACATTGGGAAAGACATCTGTAGCTCAGCAGATTTTTTTGTTGTTGAAGTAAATCAACTTCCCTTATTTAAATCATTAGGTCCTAAAAGTTGTAAAATACACTAATAGCCAAATCTAGAGTTATTTCCCTTCCTCCGTTCATGTGAATGAGTTAAAGGATACATTACCGTGCCTGCTCTATGGGCCCAGTGGATGTGAAAGATCGCTGCATGACCCGGGTAATTTTATACTCTGAAGATTTTTTGGTTTCATGCGCCACTGAGTAACTTTCATAAGAATGAACGATGCCCCGCCTCCGACGCTGTATCCAGTTGTCTTTATACATCCATGGTTGTGCCGCACTGGCAACTGGCTAGCTCTGTCAACACTGTTACTGTTGTTTGCATTGTTCGTGCTGTTGGCACCGTTAGCTGCTGTCTCCATGTTGAGAGCCGAGAGCCGTGTGTAGGTAATCCCTCAATCATAGATATGCTCTGAATTCCATATTGAGCACCTTTAAACCACCCTTAAAAAAAGAATAATCTACACCAATGATTCTCAGACTTCTTTCTGGGTATCCCCTTTTTAAAAATGACAAACCATCGTGACCCAATTCACAATAGGCCTTATAAACATAAATCGCGAGAGGAGCGAATTTGTGCGTAAATGAAAGTTTCAGACCATTTTTTACTGCCATTTCCACATCACCTTATATTATCTTGAATAAGTAAACCAACCATTTCGAAGAGATATACGTTTAATAAATCACAACTGTGTTATTGAAAACATATAAACATGTTAAATATTTTATAAATGAGAACAAATAAATGCATTTAGGCAGAGTTAACAGGCTCTCGTTTTTTCATCAGTAAAACAAACAGAATGTATGCTAGCCTTTCATATTGGATTCAATGTTTATAAGTAAGCTACAATTATCAGAACTATACGAACATTATGTACTTAACTAACGCCAGTTATGGAACAAACGTACATATTTTCACCCAAACCATGATATTTTCCTAAGCCTAACCAAGTACTATTGTTGCCTAAACATAACTGAGTAGTAGTGTTTTGGAGATTGTATGCATGTAACGAGCAGAGACTGTATGTTTCATATGAACATTAAAGCTATTTTGAAAAGACACTATGCATGTTACGAGAGGAAACGGACACGCCGTCCCTGACACGTCCAAAACTGACGCTAGAGGAGAACCTATATGAAGCGATACTGACCAGGCAGCATTCAGTTTTTATGCTCCACATATCTGGAAAAAGAAAACTTGAGGTCTGCTCTCAGGTCTTTTGAATCTAGGCTTAAGACTGTTCTGTTTGCCACTGCCTTGTATTGGATTAGATTTGGGACTATTCATATCTTGCACTGCACTGTGACTGCACTGCAATTTCTATTCTCCTGTTTTTCTCTCACAGCTTCTGTTTTATTTGATTCTTTTATCCTATTTAAATGTGTCTTTTTATTTTGTCTTTTTATATTGTCTTGTTTCTTTTCTTGCCTTTTATGTCTTATGTAAAGCACTTTAGATTTACTTGTTGTTGAAAGGTGCTATATAAATAAACTTGTCTTGCCTCGAGTGCATGTTATCACCAACATTATTGCCAACTGAACAGTATATTTTCCTATTTCTCATCTCCTGTATATATGAATCCTTCTCTCATCCACGTGTGTGCGTGTGTGCGTGTGTGCGTGTGTGTGTGTGTGTGTGTGTGTGTCCTATCACTATGGTGAGCCACAAAATTGTCCAACATTTCAATAGAGTTCCTCAGTCCTCTAGAGACCAGTGCGGATAAAGGAGCCTCTAATTACTTTTACATTGGATGTGGACTGGAAGCTTTTATGATGGTCAGGACATTGTTACTGAGTACAGTGAGAGTTCTTCACACTCCTAACAGCATTAATGACTGGGGTCATCATAACTTGGTTTGGTTCATATCCATAACATTCACCAACCCTCTCTTCTAATGTCATTATTTCCACATTTTAGCTATAATTTCTGCTGACTAAAACTTTTGCAGCTCTGTCCTGTTTCAATCAAAATGGAAGCATTACAACCTTAAAGGAACAGTGTGTAGGATTTCGAGGAATCAATTAGCAGAAATGAAATGTAGTATTCATAACTATGTTTTCATTTGTGTATAATCATTAGTGTGTTTTTGTTAGCTTAGAATGAGCCCTTCATATCTACATAGGGAGCGGGTCCTCTTCACAAATCCGCCATGTTGCTCCGCCATGTTTCTACAGTAGCCCAGAACGGACAAACCAAACACTGACTCTAGAGAGAGCCTTCCACGTTTATACGTTTCCTGAAGGCCACCGTAGTTCTCTGACGCACTTGGAAAGGGAGGAGTGCGCGAAGGGGTACTCAGTTAGTTGCAATCTGCAACCTCACCACAAGATGACACTAAATCCTACACAGCGGACCTTTAAGCATTATCACAAACTTACTAGAGTAGTCTACTGTGCAACAAAGTTTAATTTGCTTAAAGCAATACAGGTGGTGACTGACTCACACATTTCCCCCTCAGTGTTTACTGTAGCTGTATGAGCTCACTGCTGAGAACAAGGCCTATTGAAAGAGGCTGGGACACGGGTCTTTAGCTATGGGGTATGACACATGCACAAACTGGAGCTGCGGTCGTGCGTTGCGATTGGCTCAGTTTCAGCGAGTGCAGACTACGCATGTGTTGTACCCCAATAATATGACGCGATGATGACGCGTGACATCTCCTCTTTTCACCCTCCTTGGCTGAGACTGTTCAGTACTACAAACTCATATAGTCAACTTGACTCGACTTGATAAACAGGGAGGCAATCCAGGCACTCCAAAATATCAAAAAAGTAGCAACGAGGAAGAGAATATATTAAAAAGCCTTTATTGTAGTGGCTAAATCATTTAAAAAGCCAACATGTTTCGACCACTGTAGGTCTTTGTCAGGGCTTACAAACAAAACTTGACTCGACTTGACTTTTGCCGATACCAGGGCTACGTTCCAGATCCAGATTTTTCATTTTACTTAAGTTCGTACTGTAGCTGCCCTCACAAAGTAAGTACTGTTGCATGCAGTATGCATACAATTGGGACATACTACTTCATCATAACATTGCGCCTTGAACTTTGACCCTCTTGCTCATATATCCGCTGCACAGAAGATTGTGGGTCAGAATAGCCAGAAAAGCATGCTGGCTTGCATACTGCAAAATGCAACCGGATGTAGTAGGACATCCTGGTATTTTTGGCATTCCTCTCGGGGGCTTCAGAATTCGCCAGATTCGTTCATGTACCAGAGTCAGATAGTGATCTTCAACACTCCCCACATCCCAACTCGTTACATACCGCCGCTTTGTCACGCCCCTTGGCGTCATTTTATTTTTGGCATCAAAACCACTATAGTTAGGTTTAGGAAGGAAATACGTGGTTGGGCTTAAAACTACTACGTTTGTATAGTGAAAATGACACTGAATGTTGGTGAACACGGGACACGATTGCTGATTGCAATGTGACGCACGGGACACAAACAGCAATCTCCTGGATGAAAGCCTTGAGGTTGTTTGGTCCCATCCACCTCTCCTCCCGCCCTGCGGGTGTGTCTCTTTTTTCGCTCTTTAAACTACGTCACCACACTGGTGCATCTCATACCGACGCTAAAGGGTGCACACGCTGACGGCCGTGACAAAGCCTCGGTATTTAATGCCCTGGGAATGAGAACGGGTTGTAACCTCGGTACTTGCCTGCTATTCCTGCCTGCCTTCAGACTTTGGTGTGACTTGCTGTCGCTATTCGGTTTATAATTAGACAACTTTTGTGTTGATAGTGTTAATAATTGTCTTGCATTTTGGTTCAAACACTTTATTGTCTCCCATTCATTTCTTATTTCTGCTATTGTTATGATACAATAAACGTACGAGTTGGTTGATTTTTGTTCATTCACTGTAAAAAAGATAATACACACGTAGCATCAACACAATTATAACTAGAAGTTTCAGCTTTATGGAGCCTACAGCTTAATATTTTGGAAAGATAGTGAAGCAAAAAATGGCTTTACTTCCACTCGATCTTCTTAGTGTGCCCTGCACTCTTGTGGCTAGCTTGTACACGTACTGGACCCTTCCACTTTACACAATGCATTACGTATGGTCCAAAATATCTTTCACTAAAGCTGGTGACTGGGCATTGTGTTCAGACTCTATGATTGCTCAGTCATAATACTGGTTATAAACAAGTCAAATATTTCTTAGATAGCTGTAGAGATTGTTTTTGGCAGCTGAAACCAAAAATCTCACTTTCTTCATGCGTTTGTGGTACTCATTTAAACATCCTATGTTGACTTAAGACAGAGTAGGGCTGCGGCACCTTTAAGGGGGGCGAAAGGAACTCCAAAGTGGGTCAGAGTAAAAATATCTTCAACAATTATTCATGGTACCCCGCCTATCTCTACCATACCTCCACACTGTGAAAAATCTGCATTGCACTGCAGTGAGGGGAGACAAAATGAGCAAAGAGATAAGGAGAGAGGAGAGACATGGAGGAGAGAGATTTGGGGTAAAAAAAAAAAAAGAGAGAGCAAAGACAGAGTAAAGAGTGGGTACATTGTTTACTTATTTTGGCTTGGCTTGTGATGAAACGTGGGTGCAATGTGCAATGCACAAAGCACAATGTGTGCCGTGCAAACACTTCCCTTGATGCTCGTTGCAAAATTTTTCCAACATTTGCTCCG
Source organism: Adelosebastes latens (assembly GCA_916700685.1). Lineage (NCBI taxonomy): Eukaryota > Metazoa > Chordata > Actinopteri > Perciformes > Sebastidae > Adelosebastes > Adelosebastes latens. The sequence continues at coordinate 31,361 of CAKAKR010068964.1, forward strand.
TCGTCGTCAGCAAGCCTCCCACCAAACACCAACACTGTATCACTGCAAATGACTGCCAAGACTGGCTGAATTAAACATGTAGTGCTCATCTCATGCAACTTTCTGTCTCTTCTAAGATGAAGCAAAGGGTTTGGATTGCGAGTAAAGGACTTTATGAAGTCTCTCTGATTGGTGCAAGTGCTGTCCTGTGATTTTGTAACAGCGGTGGAGACTTTGGGGTTGGGCGCTTAAGGTCGAATGAGTGTGAGTGCTTTGGTTTTGTTTCGTTCTTTTTGTGAGTGCCTGTGTGAAAAGCATCACGATTGGAGCAATGAATAAAATCAAGGGCTGTGATTGGTTTTCGAGGAAAACTAGATTCCAGCGCATGCAGCGGGGTGTCATGGCTGCCAGGTCCCTGTAGGTCTGCACTGTAAATCCACACATTAATCAGAGCCGGCAGGGAGAGATCAAAGGAGCCTGTTCCATCTTTACTCAGAGCAGCACTTTGATGTGAGAGAGAGAGAGGAGTGTATGTATGAGAAAGGGGGAGAGAGTCAGACTGTGGGGGCACACAGTGTGGTTGAAAATTAGGATATGAGAGAAACCCTCCTGTGTGGATCCTGCTGGCTCTGGATATAAAACATATCAGCAATCATCAAGACCTAGCGTAACTTTGAATATCAATTAGCACTAACACATGTGTCCTGTTCTTACAAAATGCTCTCATTCATCAACAGCAAGAGCAACACGTAACGGTGACAATGTTAAGGTTGATACAGCACATTCACAACATCTGCATGCATGTATTTATAACACACATTTGTGCACACATGCATTGTTCCTGTCAAATATGACAGCGTTCGCCATATCTCTCAGCAATAGAAAATACTTTTCTGCCCCATGGTGGTCCTCCACTGTCACTGCAATATAAACTCTTTAATGTGGTAGCCTATGCCACCATTGTATGGCAGCGGAGCCTGTGCAGTTGCCATGGCGACACAGAGCTGCAGCAGCACAGACTTTTAAAAGCATCATGTATTATTAGTTGGTGTGTTGACACTTTGGCGTTTCTTCCATTCTCTGTGAACCAGAAGCTTTTAGTGCTCAGTCCCCTCTGGAACAAGGTGATAACTGTGTGTAGTGCTGTCAGGTGAACACTAGGGGATGTGATCACAATAATAGACTCACAATGGACTGGAGAGGGGGAATTGTACCATTATTGCCTGCACTGGATGCTTTTTACTGTAAATCAATAGTTGATTGAATCGGAGAATGATTCAGCGTTCTAACACATTGGCGCTTTTCTTTTGTCTGCCTCATGTTTACAAAAAGCTGCACAATAGTTAGATTAACATGGTTACAGCATAAAATCAAGATATCCACTGGATAGAATGAACATAATAACTAAATGACAAAAAAAATCCTCAGGTGATACTAAATTGTATTTATTGACTGATATACACATGGTGTGTTGTTCATTATGTGTTTGAAGCATTTCATTTGTCAACTCATGGGCTTTTCTGCCATCTGCTGGCCAAAGTATTGAACATTATCCTGTGGGTGTCGGAGAGAAAATTTTCATATGATAATGTAAATGTATGATCAAAATGGCACGTCATTAGTGTAGCAGGGATATTGAAAAACTTTGTCCGATGTTACTTGTTGAGGTCAAAGGTCAGACGTTATGTGTTGTAAAAAGTAGCTTCAACCTCCAACCTTTTTAGTCTGTAGAAAAACTTTATGGTGTGTTGTTTTGTTTTCTACTCTATGGTTTAATTTGTGATAACACAGCAGCCATTTTGACATGTCATTGCAAGGTAATCACAGGTCGGTGTAATTTATAACAATAATTATGGCCCTGTTCCATTTGTGTGTACCAAGGCCCTGTATTGTGTACGGCTCACTGGAATGGCTGTGACTCTATAAGAGAACTGGACCATAATTAATTTAATCATTTATCATTTTATTGTATCTGTCCATCCTGGAAGGGGGATCCCTCCTCTGTTGCTCGTCCTGAGGTTTCTTCCATTTTTCCTTTTTTCCCTGTTAAAAGGGGGTTTCTTTGGGGGGGGAGTTTTTCCTTATTCGATGAGAGGGTCGTACTGTAAAGGACAGAGGGTGTTGTATCCTGTGCAGATTGTTGGGATTTGTGATTTTGGGCTATACAATTAAAATTGACTTGACTTGACTTTATCAATTACACCCGTGTTTACCCTGCTATGACATGTCAAAACAACACGTTCTCATCAACTCGTCCCATACTGCTGCTTTGTCACGCCCCTTGGTGTCACTTTAGGATTAGGCCACAAAGCTTCTATAGTTTGGTTTAGGAAAGAACTACATAGTTGGGCTTAAAACTACTATGTTTGAAAATGAAACTGAATGTTGTGAACACGGGACATGAACAGCTGATTGTAACGTGAAAGTGAAACTTAACACACAGGCCACGAACAGCGGTCTCCTGGATGAAAGCTTTGTGTTAGTTGGGCCTATAGGCCTTTCCACTGAAGACATTTCACAGTAAAGCACAGGTGTAAATGATAAAATTAACAATGGCTGAATTCCATTTAGCTTCAGTTTCAGGGTCCTGGTATTGTGCATGCTGGCTCACTCTCACACCATCATGCTTATTGGGATACTTGAATAGAGCAGAGCCACTGTTAATGTTATTAGTAACACCTGTGCTTTTCCTACAATGACAAATCAAAGTGTGCATTCAATACCCATACGACCATACTACTTAGTATGCTAGAAAAAGATTTTTTCCCAATACATAGTATGTCAAATGCAGTATGCCAAAAATACCAGGATGTCCTACTACATCCGGTCCCATTTTGCAGTATGCAAGCCAGCACGCTTTTCTGGCTATTCTGACCCACAATCCTCTGCACAGCGGAGGGTCAAAGTTCAAGGTGCAATGTTATGATGAAGTAGTATGTCCCAATTGTATGCATAGTATTGCATTCAACAGTACATACCGCACTATGTACTAAAAGTAAAAAGAAAAAGTATGCGATTTGGAACGTAGCCTTTGTGTTTGCTGTGAAAAAGGCCAATTGAATTTTTTATGGAGACCAAAATACATATCAGTTTCAATATCAAAAAGTAAATACATTTCACATGCTTTGAGGTTTTTTTGAGGTTGTTTGTTTTTAGTGATGTTGTTGAAGGTTATTGTTTTCTTAATCACATAGATTTGTGTGTTTTACGTCATTTTGGTTGTTTTGACCAGTTTGCATAAATTCAAACTTTTGTTGTCACCTTTCTTTTTTTTCCCCCCGGATAATCGATTCCACATTTTTATGTTCTTGCTTGGTTGTTTTTCTGCTGTCTGGTTCACATTGAAATGCATTCAAATTAATAATTTAGCAATACACACGTTTTTGATAATAAGAATCAATTATAGGCTACCAATCAAAACATTTGACCATTATTCCTGTGTAAATTAGGTCAGGATGTCATGTAAGGTGTCAACGAGGTATGCAGATTATAATGGTATGAATAGTATCACATTGGGACTTGGTGGTGCCTCTGACTGTTTAACAATTCAGGCAACGACTACTTTAAATCCTGATTACAATGACAGCTAAACAATCAAGTCATTAGAAGCTAAATACCAATTAGTAGGATGTGTCAGCTTTAATTGAAATCGCTGTTTTATTGGTGGGTTTTTGAGGCAATAAAAGGTGCGGTAGCATACATATGTGTTATGTGAACATTTTACAATGTGAAAAAGAGAAAAGTGTCAGAAATAATAACACCATTTGCAGACATGATAATAATTACATTAGCAAAGAAGATCAGTGGTCACAAACAGACCTTCACCTAAACTCTCTAAAATACACTTATTTAGATATTTACCTAATCGCCACTAGACATTTAAATATGCTCTGTTTTGAATAATAATTTGTGTCCACAAAGGGTTAAATTAACTAAAGTTAATAAGTGAAGTTTCCACATCACACTTGTATACGTTGCATATTGGACCATGATTGGCATCCAAATGTCTTAAAATCATGAACCTTAAAGTCAGATTTAAGATGAGCACAGAGAAACTTTTCTATTTGAACAGACGAATGTGAAAACAGCTTTCTGGTGTCAAACGCTGCACGTACATCATTCTGCACAGTGAAGGTCAAACATGCAAGTCAAATTACAAAACACATTTATATCAAATGGAGGGGGATTACAAATGGCCTAAAAAAGAGCACCAAGTGGAACACAATTCTCAAAAAAAAAAAAAAAAACACAGTTAACCTCATCAAGTTGGTGTTTACCTCAGATCCACAAGGTGTCACCATCACCTAAACAACACAACCTGCAGGGAACTGAATCTGCAGGAAGCCAAGTGTAAAGTTAAGCTGTGGATTGTAGGCTAACAGTTGATCACACATGAATCCTCATCATAGTGTAATGCTCCGTACTGGACACTGAGAGGCAGCCTTACCTTCTCTATTAAGTTTCATACTTAGGACACCTGTTTCTTAGCCTCAGGAGAGCTTTTACTTGCCAAAAAAGAGAGAATTGCATTATATTACATGTGTGCTATGTCTGATTTAAAAAAAACATTCACTGATTCAATAACTTTATTGGGCCTATATGGGATTTTACTCAGCAGTGAGTTCAGTGACATTATCTTAACACTTTTTTTATCGCCTTTGGCATCACTAGGTTATATTTTGATGGTGCAAAAGCCTGTATGTTGCCTATAATATTGTCTTAATATGTATTAATAGTAGCTTATAGTGTTCATAGGAATATGTCTCATTGAATACACAAACATATTTGAAGCTATTTGTCTTCCACTGCTCACTGACAGTGTAAGATGCTATATTACCTGCAAAGGTGACTGAGTGTAACTTGTAACCTGAGCATTTGGTGCCAAAGCTGACTCTGCTATGCAAAGTGAATGACGATCAGGGGTACCTCCTCTAGTATAAGCTTATTGATTTGTCCAGAGCAGGCTGCAAACTATAGCATAAAGCAGTGGTTGTTAACCTTTTTCGTGTCAAGGACCTCTAAATAGATACACATTATGTGACGGATCCCCATTTGATAAAAATCACGCTTCAGGGACGTCCACCTGAAAAGACTTTGGTTGTTAGATATGATTAAGACCAGAACTACCGTGGAGGAAGTGAAACCTATGATCACAATAGTCACTCTTATGACTCTTACTCACATTGGGTTCACTTCTATAGTGAATGAAATAGTGAAAAAAAAAACGATTCCCCATTTTTCTGGGGACACACTGGAGCTCCCTCAAGGACCCCCTGGTTGGGAACCAATGGCCTATAACACCCAGGATGTCTGTCATAGGCCTCTACCGCTGTTGTTTACATGCACAGATCCAAAGCAAATACTTTTTAGTTTGGAGGTCACATGTTCAAACCTCACAACATCCCTACATCCTGTCAGTGTCCTCCTGCTCCCCTATACTTCATCTCTCATTGTGTTTCTGATCTGACAGACATCTTCTTCAGACAGGTGAGTACTTTGTATCCACCTACTCTTTCTGATAGCTGCTACATGACAATAACCTGACATTTTCAGGTGGAATTTCATTCATTCATTCATTCATTCTCACTTTGCAATATCATTTTCAACTTGTGCAATTTTGTTATAGTCTGTTTATTGTCAATGCTGTATATACTTCTCCTTTTTTATACTTCCTTCTATTTAATTGGTTCATATTTTGTTACACTTTGTTTAGCTCTTTTTTTTTTTACTGTGTTAGCTGATGCATCTTGTTTTTTGCACTATCCCCTTTGCTGCTGTACACTGCAAATTTCCCCACTGCGGGACTAATAAATGAATATCTTATCTTAGCTTATCTTATCTTATGCATGTTTGCATTGAGCTCATTTTGCTTGTAAGATAACATAAGATAAGATAAGATAGAACTTTATTAATCCCGAAGGAAATTCTTGTGCCAGAGATTGCTCAAAAATATAACAATATTACAACAAAGTTCAAGTGTATAAAATACAAGTGTATAAAATAAAAAACTTACTATTTCTAGCACCAGTGCCTAATAGAATAACAATTAAGTAAGATACATTTAGTAAAATTAGTAAATAAGATAAGATAAGTAAAATAAAAAAAGGTAAAGTAAGCTAACAAACAGAAAAATAAGTAACATTGCACATGTTGGACATTAATATTGCACACCTTTGCATTTTGTAGAAAAATAACAAAACAGGTTAAAAAGGGCTATTTCTAGCACCAGTGCCTAATAGAATAACAATTAAGTAAGATACATTGAGTAAAATGAGTGAATAAGATAAGTAAAATAAAAAAGGTAAAGTAAGCTAAAAAACAGAAAAATTATGTTGGACATTAATATTGCACACCTGTGCATTTTGTAGAAAAATAACAAAAACAGGTTAAAAAAGATGCCATAATAGCCAATAATAGTGGACAATAGAGCAGTAAACTGGGCAGCGTGTCAGTTCGCGTTACAATTATCACATCATGATTGAAGCTGCAGAGTATAGTCTCGAGCTCTTCCTGAGTTAATTAAAACGCCCCCCTGATTGGACGAGCACATAATCCCGGTGGGGCCTCGTGCTCCTACTAACTTGCAGGAGCAGAGCGCGAGTCACAATCCGCCCAAGGCGAGGGAGGGCACGAGAGAGACGCGCGAGAGAGAGGAAGAAAAGCGACCGTATACGAGAGAGGAAGAGGACACGAGCAGCCACACAATTAAGAGGAAGTGTTGTGTTGAACGTGGGCTATAGATGCGCGCAACAGAGTACAGAGGAGGTGAAGCTTCTCATCCACAGACTCCTTTCTTCAAGAGTCACTGACAAGAGGAGGAGAGAAGGAGTGAGAGGAAACTCCTATAGCAACTCTTGGAAGACGTGAGTAAAAAAAAAAAGTGAAAAAAAAAAAAAAAAAAAAAGAGATAGGATATAGAAAGCAGGAGTATAGACTTTTTTTTTTCTCCTGGAAGAAAAAAAAAATGAATGTCAGCGAAGAGAACCTGCTCAAATCCATCTCCAACGACGCGCTCCTCGACCTGACGCAGCGCTACGGCCAGTCAGCCTTCGGGTTCGGTCCGGGACACGGTCCTGGAAGTCCCGGGCGGTTCCAGCTCACACCGGCCACCGACTTCCTCTCCGGGCAGACGGCGAAGAAGTCCAACGAGAGCGGCGGAGAGCACACAAGCGACGACGAGGACGGCTTCGACTCTCTGGACGCGTCCGGGAAGAGAGGCTCGCCATTTGGAGACGATAAACCCGGAGGTCCGCTCACCAAGAAGTCCAAAGAACAGCGGTCCCTGCGGCTCAGCATCAACGCCCGCGAGAGGAGGAGGATGCACGACCTGAACGACGCGCTAGACGGCCTGCGCGGGGTTATCCCCTACGCGCACAGCCCCTCGGTGAGAAAACTCTCCAAAATAGCCACTCTCCTCCTGGCCAAGAACTACATCCTCATGCAGGCGCAGGCTCTGGAGGAGATGAGGCGGCTGGTGGCGTATCTGAACCAGGGACAGACCATAACTTCGCCTATCCCCACCGCGCTGGCGCCCTTTGGACAGCCGGCTGCCGTGTATCCGTTCTCGGGCTCTGCGCTCGCAACCTGCGCCGAGAAGTGCACCACTTATTCCGGGACACCGTCGAGTCTCTTCAAACACTGCAACGACAAGCCTTGATCTGGTTTTAACAACACACTCTTTTTCCTGAACTTTTTACCTATAGCCTACTACTACTGCATCCATATGTCTCTCTACCACTCTAGTTACTTTTTAAATCATTCTGTGGAAAAGAAAACAAGTTTATTCTAATGCGTAATCTTAAAATAAGTAATTATACTGCAGTGTCTCATCCAGATTGAATAAAACGCTACACAGAAAATAAACAGTTTGGGCCTTCTTATATGAAGTCACTTTGTCGCTCCTATATACTTTACAGACAGGCCAATGTCCAAATTATGAGTTTTTGGGGTCAATTTTTTTGGAGGATTATCAGCTCTTATTTGTAATCTATGCAACATTCAACAACATGAAAATTGTTGTTGAATGTTGAGATTGCACATCTCACATGATTGTGGTGCACTTCTTGCTCTTATTTGTAATCTATCCTTACTTATAACATGAAGTCACTTTCATGTTATAAATTATACTTTACAGACTGCAGGCCAATGTCCAAATTATGAGTTTTTGGGGTCAAGTTTTTGGAGGATTATCATCTTTTATTTATAATTTGGTCATTTTTTAGGAGGATTATCAGCTCTTATTTGTAATCTATCCTTACTTATAACATGAAGTCACTTTGTCGCTCCTATACTTTACAGACAGTCCAAATTATGAGTTTTTGGGGTCAATTTTTGGAGGATTATCAGCTCTTATTTGTAATCTATCCTTACTTATAACATAAACTCGCTCCTATATACTTTACAGACAGGCCAATGTCCAAATTATGAGTTTGGGGTCAATTTTTTAGGAGGATTATCTGCTTTTATTTGTAATCTATCTTTACTTATAACATGAAGTCACTTCGTCGCTCCTATACTTTACAGACAGGCCAATGTCCAAATTATGAGTTTGGGTCAATTTTTAGGAGGATTATCAGGTCTTATTTGTAATCTATCCTTACTTATAACATGAAGTCACTTTGTTTCCTATACTTTACAGACTGCAGGCCAATGTCCAAATTATGAGTTTTTGGGGTCAATTTTTTTGGAGGATTATCAGCTCTTATTTGTAATCTATGCAACATTCAACAACATGAAAAGTGCGATCCATTACATTTAACACAGTAATTATGAAACTGTTACTGAAGCTCTGTGGAGGAACAAATGTGTGATCTTGGCTGATATATTTTCTTGAAACGATGTGTTGACAAGTTGTTGTTTTTTATTATTATTTTAAGTTATATTGCACATCTCACATGATTGTATTGTACAACTGTGGAAAAATGACTTGCTCCAAGCCCGGCTATATACTACTAATGGTTATATAACTAAACAAGCCTATACATTGAAGAAGAAGCGTTTTTTTTTTTGGTTGTGTTGCAACATGGATTTCATATATTGTTTATATGTCTTTATAATTAAAACACATATCTATGCTTGGACCCGGTCTGCTTCATTTCAACAACCATCTCACAGCTTTTTTTTTTTTTCCCCACATTAATAGCACATTTAATAACTTATATAGGATACACTAAAACTTTAGACAAAAAAAATATTTTATATAAATATTTTTGCTTATTATGTTAAATATGTTCTGGACATTTTATGTGATGGTTTAAGGCTCTCTAAAAACTAATCCACTTTTTACGCAGAATGTAATAATAAAGGATAGAATATGAAAAATGACCTATGAAATTGGAGCCTATATAAAAAAATCTGAAAATCAAACAGTCGCCTCTCACGCTGCTAAAATGATTCTCACTTCTCACTCTCTGAGTGGCCCTCCTGAAATGAGTTGACAACTTTCTTTTCTTGCATGAGAAGTCCTCTGACATGAGGAGCGGGGTCTAAACGAGCTTGGAGGGGCTGGTGGGGCCCTTTTGGCACGCAGCAGGGTCGGTGGCGCTGAGGGGAAGGGCGCAAGAGCCCCCCGGGGCACCCAGGACCTGTCTCTGGGGATTTGGGTGATTGCAGGCGCCGGGCTCTTCTACTCTGGGTAGCTATTAACACGATTTCAGCTCCTGTCTCCTCTGCTCCGCTTAATGCAGTTCAGGCCAGATCTCTGCTGCAGGTTTTGACTTGTGAGTGGATGAATTTAGAAAAGAAGTGGTCATAGTGTATAGTGGTATTTATATTCATGAAAACATATGTTTTCTTTGTCTTTATTTGTCTGACCTTTACCTGGACACTTTCTTGGTTTTACCTTTGTCCATATGATGTATATAGTCTGATGTTGGTGCTATGTTGTTGCTCCATTTTGGGTTAATCATTATATTCAAATTCAGGATTTTCTTAGTGTAAATAATAAAAAAAACACCTGGCTCGATAACAGTAAGAGATGCTTTTTGTTTAGCCTGCAAATTAACACCAGAGACGGGGGAAGTATTTTCCAATATTATTCACGCAGCATTACAGAATTATATGCTGCCATTACATTGAGTTCTCAAACATGTAAATATGTTTTACTTTTCCCATCAGCCCTCAAAGTTTTGTGATAACAGCATACATCTTTTATAATCATTTTTAACGCGCTAAACCAAAAGGAATCATTCCTTCCAATCGCACTGGTGCTCTTCCTTTATTAGCATATCTATTCATTTAGTCTTTGTGCTTGTTCTACACAAACTAACCACAGACATTCAGATCAGGCCATGTGTATTTATGCTATAGTCAGAGAGTGACTAAGTGATCCACCCCATGTCTCTCTCTTACAATTTAGCTGCATGTCACAACAAGAGGCCACCCATGGCATCTTAAATTGGCCCTCTGATGACACATGTCTTGTCTGAGGCCCCACGAGACATGCCGGGGCGGCGGGGATGAAATGTGACAAATGCTGCCGATGATGTGAGGGCGAGGGCCCTGCGCTCCATCAGTCTCCGCACAGCCTAATTGCCATAAATGAGATGGTTGCCTTTTTTTGCACGGAGACAGTTGGGTGGTCACTTTCCGTCCCTATGGGCCTTTAATGTCGAGCTGCTGAAATATATATATATATATGTTTTATTGTGTCAACTTATTATCTTAATGGCCATCAGAGTGCATGGTGGCAGTGTGTCATTTGGCATGTATAGGCTGAGTCTATACATTAAGACAGATTTGTGATTTTGCTGGTCACATGGTAGTGTTTCCTGACCCGTTAGCCTACCAGCAATGTGTGGTGTGTACATAAAATCACCAATCATCTTCATCTTTCCCTGTAATGAGATAATTATGTAGTTTAGGGATGTGTAAGCTACATTTACATCTTAGTGTATTTTGCCTTTTCCGAGATGAACGCCTGCAGAGTACATAAAACAATATCATTAAATAAGCGGCAAAGCCTAGTGCTTAGTGTATTTATGCTACTTTGTGTAACATGTGTGTTGAATGCTCATTTGATTTTTGATGGTAGAGAGAGAGATGCTTTCTCAATTTCATTATTTTTTTTCTTAATGAATATACGATTTGTCTTCTATTGCATTTGCATTCTACAACAGCAGACAAATATTATTTGGTGCTTTGATGAATGGTACTGATAATACCAAGCAAAAATACGACACACAGGCTAAAACAAACATACAAGAGGGTGGTTTTTAGCAATGCAATTAGAATTGTACAAACACGCTCATTTTTTGGATGTAACAAAGCAAACAGATCAATGCCTCAGTATGCCCTGGGCATGCCCCTGCAGAAAGTCTGCCATGTGTGTCAAGATGTAAAAAAAACAAAAAACAACAAGTGAGGCTGCCTGGCACACTTGAAAAGGCTGCAATAATTCAAAAACCTCTTGGAAATTATGATTGAAAAAAAAAAACGCAATACATTTAGAGAAGAATTATGCACACTTAAAATATTTAATTAAAATATCTCAGTGGCATCTAATTGATTTGTTTGACCAGCATCATCGCTGTCTACCCCTCACAAAAACACATTTACAGACAGGTGGAGTTTTGCAGATGAACATAATTTCATCTGTAATTAATAACGCCATGTTTTCATCACATTGTTTCCGCCATTTGTTGCATGTGAGGTTTTATAAAACACAAAATAATCCAGGTATAGTTCACACTGTTTAACCCCCCTGTTTAGCATTTATATATGCAGTAGATGTTCAATAAATGGTTTCTAACACACTATAATGTTGTTATGAGCAGATATATATATGTGAGAACGATTCATGTACAGTAAATTTGTCAATGATTACAACTTCTCCCGCGACGACATATTTTACATTATCACAACCTTGTTTTGCTATATTGTCATTCATTGTCTTTCATACACCTGCCCACAGGAGGAGTCATTGTTGTTGACAAATAAAATGCTCAATTACATTATAGTGTGTGATAAACCATTTATTATATGTTTATACTGCTTATAAAGGCTATAGGGTTGGAGTGTTACTATAGTATAATCTTTATTGTAGACTCAATTACAGACTAAATAGAATAGGATAAAATAAATTAGATTACAAAGAACACCTTTGCTGCTTATTCTTACCTGTTTTCTGTTTCTGTCTTTATACACACAGCACTGGAGTAGTGCAATATAGCACTCTGACGACAGCCCAGTGTGGTGCAGGAGTACGGACCGACTGTGTGATGTCTGTAAACATTTGTGTTTGCTCTCAGTGGGATAGAAAGGGAGTGATTTCATTAGCATGGCTCGGAGCTTTGAGGTATGTTTGTGTGGTTTTCTCCGACCCGATGGTATAGTACTAAAACCATATGCCCTTAAGTGCGTACCTCTGCCTAATGCATCTGACAGCGCTGTTTTCTCTAATTAAGTTCTCTCTATGTGTCTGATGCACATTGTAGCACTTCATCTCACACACACACAAACACACACACACACAGACTGGACTTACAACAGGGGCCTTGAAGGAAAATGAACATGCTTCAGCTCTGATTATGCTTACAGTGGGGGATAAAGGGGGTTTATGAAACATTAGATTTTTGTTTTTTATTCAAATTTGCTCACAGAAGCATAAATGTGGATTTACAGAAGATTTGGTTGTTTCAGGCAGGTTCATGACGGGGGGAAGGGGTGAGGAGGTGAGATAAACAATAGGGCTAAACAAGTGTGTGTGTGTGTGTGTGTGTGTGTGTGAGGTGGTAGAAAGAGAGCGTAGGATGAGGAGGAAGAGATGGTGCCTCAGTGTTTTTGTGCCGGCGGTGGCACTGTAAGGACCCCCCACCCACCCGTCACCCATGGACCCCCCCAACTTCTCTGCTCCACTATGACATCACACTCCGTCGTCCCTCGCAGCCCCGCCTTGTCGGAAGCGATGAGCGGGTGAGTCACTTGGTTCCGAGGAGCCATGTGATTCGGGGCGACGTTGCTGCGAGTGCAGCAGGATGGGCCGGGGCCCTTCATTCGTTAATCAGATGTCTAAAGGGGGGGCGGGGGGGGAGTGGAGGAAAGGGGATGTCTGTTTGTATGTGTCTGGTTGTTTGTGCATTGTGTGCGCTCATATGGCCGCAAACCCCTCGAAACATGGCAGTCAGGCAAAGCGTTTTGCCTATCGCCACAAGGCACCTGACACCACGCATGGTAGACCCAGACAGTGTGGCAGGGGCCAAATGGAGCCTGGTGGGAGGGAGCGGAGAGAGGGTTGTTGAATACGATGTCCCACTCATCGTCTCTCATAGGTGCTCTTTGTTGAGCGTGGAGATAGATCTCATGGCGTCCCAGTTTTTGTTGCGAGACTTCCCTTCCACTTTGTTAAAGCCTCTATTTCCCCCCCTCCGCTTGTCTCCATGTTTCTCCTCCCTCCCCCCCTTTTCCATCACTCTCACTCTTTTCCCTTTTAGCTTGTTGTCTTGACAGAGGATACGAGCTGACAATCGGGGGCATCCGTTACTGTAGCACGGCCTAATCTCTGTAATGGCCCCCACAGATACAGGACTGGTGGTGAGCAAACACTCACACACACACACACAGACACACACCTCAACACGCTGGACAAATGTACATGCAAAGCCCTGGGGTCAACAATCATCTCTGTGTTCAGCCTTTTGTACACACCATAACCTCTTCACTCACTACACTCTGTATCTCTTTCTCCCTTGCCGTCTCTTTCTCTCTCACACACACACACACACACACACACACACACACACTCACACACATGGCCCAGCACCCCTCTCCCTGTTCAGTACCAGCTGAGGAGCACCATGGTTTTGTGGGGAGCAGGGGGAGCTCGTTATCCTCATTAATTAATGACAAAAGCGATGTAATTGGCCATCCATAATCCTCCATGCGGAGAAGGTGTGACAGGCAGGGCCGGGACCGTCCTCTCTACAGCAAGAGCAACAGAAAATGAAGACACATTTCATCCTGTTTGTGTGTGAGCGTGTGTGTGTGTGTGTGTGTGTGTGAAAGACTGTATTGTAATTACAAAGTGATGCTAAAGGTCTTAACAGAAGGGAAGTGTAAAACGGTATATTTCCATCGCTTCAGTCTGAATTTACACAAATGAAGAACAATTCAAAGTATGTCACTTGATTTTATAATTTTCATTATGTTGTGGCATTTGAGGCTGCAACATGCTGAAGCCCCCCCTCTCTCCGAATGAAAAGACAAGATTAATGGCACTTCCTGTCGCCGACGATCTCGCGCTAGCCTAATTAAAACCATTGGAACATGCGCGTGGCCAAGGATCAGTGGCTTTTAATGAGGAGCTTGTAGGCTGATTTGGGCCTCATTTTCTGCTTAATAAGGCCGGTTTAAAAAGTAATTTTGGAGGGATGTGACTCCTTTAAACCTGCTCATTATCAATGATAGCGCTTCACTTAAGTACTTCAGGAAACGCTGTGTTTAATTAATATTGTGTCGCGCGCGTGGATTAGCTGACAGGCTGGAATGGTGGAGTGCGAGCAAGTGAGCGAGGGAGCTAAAATTGATGAAGAACTTTCAAGGGCACTGATTTCATTAAGCAGCTTCATTACAGCCCAAATAACTCTTCATGTCATTTCAATGCTTCAGTCGCTCGCACCACACACACACACACACACACACACACACACACACACACACACAGACACACACACAACATAATCCTGTGCTGAATGAAGAAGGTGCACCAAGGATTTTTACATTTTAAGCGAAAATAACACAATGACGATTTTGCTTCAGGCGATGACATCTATTCTCTACCTGACAACATTTTTTGTATTCCTTCTTTGCGTGTAACGCTGACAAAATATTTGCACCACTTTGTTTTCCCATTTTATCAATTGTTTTTTCTATTTATTATTTATTTCCCGTTCCACAGCTTTTTTCTTTGAGAGCTCATAAACAGAGCTTTTAAGGTCAAGCAGTTTAAGGGCTTGAGAGTGCTGTAGCAACTTTCCCTGTGCACCGAGGCCACAAAGGCTCTTACGGCCTCTTCATCCCATTGTGATAATCTTCTTAGCCCCCTGACTCCGCTGTTCAATATGTATAGAGCCGAAAAGAGCTGGACTTGAGGGGCTTTGAGTGTCCTGCAGCTCAGCCTCTGGGATTTTCCTCTCACTAGGACCAATTACCACACACAAACAGTCTGAGCACTTTGCTCTATGACATGAGGCTCCTTTGTCGCACTGTGACCAGGCTTAGTGTACATCAGTCAATCAAGTTCTCAGCCACCCTGCAGGTGATTATTTACAATCCATTTACTCTGCCTTGCTTTACAAAAGTGTTGCTCTTATGAGAATGTGGGAAAATGTGCTCAGAAGGTTTTGTAGCTCAAAATGCAAACTAAATGAGAGAGTTACTTTAGGAGGCGAACAAGGCCAGAGCCTTTATGGGTCCCTGATTTCACTTGTCCACAATTGGCTACCTCCGGGTCTGAAAAGTGAAGCCATTACCGAAGTGTCTTAAACTTGCATTCTTTCTAATAACCAGCAGGGGGCGACTCCTCTGGTTGCAAAAAGAAGTCTGATTGTATAGAAGTCTATGAGAAAATGACCCTACTTCTCACTGGATTTATTAACTCAGTAAACATTGTAAACATGAGTTTATGGTCTCAAATGCTAGTTTCAAGTCTTTTTCAATATAGCATGATGTTCATTTTGTGAACTATGGTCTCATTTAGAGTCAAATAGACCATAAAGCAGGGTATGCTTTAGGGCATGGCTTCCTTGTGATTGATAGGTTGCTACGACGGCATTGTCCAGTCTGGGAGTTGTCCATGTTTTCGTCTTACAACTTTAACCCTTTCACAGTGTGTTTTCAGTTCATGAAAGTTAATTATAACCTTTTTGGTCGCCTAAAAATGTCTTATTCAGCGTTCAGTTGAACTTAGCTCCACCCTCTCGTGTCTCTTGGTTGAAAAAACCAAGATGGCGAAGGCCAAAAACCAAGATGGCGACGGCCAAAATGCCGAACTCAAGGCTTCAAAACGGCAGTCCACCAATGGGTGACGTCACAGTGACTACGTCCACTTCTTATATTCAGTCTATGGTTGTCCATCAACTGGAGAACAAAAATCATAAGCATAAGACGCATGATATAGAGACAAGATAAATTTAAGATGATGAGTTTATAGCCACACTAGCAGCTTTGAGATAAATGCTAATGTCAGCATAGCAACATGCTCACATTAACAATGCTAACATGCTGATGTTTAGCAGGTAAAATATATCTGTCTAATTAAAAAGTTGGCACTTCGATCCCCAGCTGCTCCTGTCCACATGTCGTAGTGTCACGGCAAATCACTGAACTGATTGTCAGGCCAGCACCTTGCACGGTAGCTCGCTGCCATCGGTGTGTGAATGGGTGAATGAGAGGCTAATTGTAAAGAGTTTTGACCTGATGATGGCGCTAGAAGAAATGTTTGGAGATCATGAGGGAGACGTGAATGTGTGCACTAAATTTCATAGCAATTCATCCAACAGTTGCAGAGACATTTCACTCAAAACCACAAATGTCAACCTCATGGTGGCACTTGAGGAAAAATCAGGGGTTCATCATGAATATCTGGACAATATTTTGTGGCAATCTATCAAATAGGCCTTGATGTTAAGATATTGTACTATATACATGACGTACACCTGCAAGTGTTGCTATAGAGAAAATGTCAGAAGTTCACCGAAGTCATCAGGATAAATCATCTGGGAACCATGAAAGTCAACAAAATGTTCATGGTAATGCATCTGATGTTGTAGTTGTTGAGATAGCCTATTTCAGTCTGGACCAAAGAGGGGGACCGATCAACAGTCCGACCGTCTGTCAGATTGACATTGCCCTCTCTAGGACTACCTCTCTAGTAGGGTAGGCTAAAAATCCCAAATGTGTCAGTAGTCACTTTTCTCATATTCCTCCAGACAATGTCTGGAGAATCGGGTCCGGACACTGTCCGGAGCTGCCCGTTCACACATGTAGATTGTCTGTGTCAGAAGCATTCTCACCAAGTGGAAATACTTCGTTTGGTCTCTTGCCGTTCCTTGAATTTGTCTGACGATTTCGGCATTGGCCCTTACAGACAGAGCTTCCTGAATCTTTTCGTCTCTCCAGTTAGACATTTTCATTGGTGTCTCTGTGTAAATGATGCTTCTCCTTCACCGTCGGATGTTTGTATTCTTCCAGTTTCGCGCCAGCCGTATGACAGTAACGTCATCAACACTCCCACTCGCTCGCTGTGAATTCTCTGGACAATGATGGGCTCAATCGGACATTACACAGGCTTTGTCTAGGGAGCTGGCAGAGTAATGTCCGGTCCGTTTAATGTCCGGTTCAACTGATTCAGACATTTGTGTTCTCACATACAGCTCCTCCTCCCTGCAAGTTCAGGGTTGCAGTGCATGTGTGATAGGGGCTATTGTCTGCGTGACAACTTGGGAAAAATCCCAAAGGTATACAATCTCATCTCAAGTACATTTTTACTTACAAGATGTTCCCTCAAACTATTCCTTTACACTCTCATTATTTACTTCTTTCTCTTCATTAACCCCTGTCCTGAATGTGTAAATTACTTTTGTTTTATAAGCTGTGGGACAAAGGAAAAAGAAACAAGTAGCTTCCAGTTGATAATTCAATCTGGGAGACAGGGATCGGGTGAAATACAGAGAAAACGAGGCGTTACATTTCGGGGAAGAGATAAATTGGGAGAGAGACATGCTCGCTCTAATCTCCACAATGGGGACCTGCTTACATTATTTTCGGCATGTCTTGTTGATAGTATTCACACTGTACAACATCCTATCAGGTAATATCACAGTCTTTGAAGGATTAGCAGGAATAAGAGGGGTTTTATTCTGTTTTGTGGAGGGGGATAATTCCTCTGAAATACTCGAACATTTTCATACTAATATGGAAATGGATTTTAGCTTTTTTTTTTTTTTTTTTCATGGTGAGGTTTCTTCAGAACACCGTGATAGAAGAGTGGATGATTTGAGTGATTGAAAGACAGAGACGGAAACAAATAGAAACAGACGTGGATAGAGGGAGACGTCAGCAGAAATGCTGTTTAATACAGCCATCTCTCTTGTTCTCTTTGAGTAAGAAAGAGTGACTTTCGCGGCTTTTGATTTTTGTCACTCTCTACGTGAAGGAGTTAGCATTAGGCTACTAATAACACAGTGTTTAATACAGGGGCTCTGGATAAACCACATCTCCACTATACCTTGTTATTCCTTTTTCATAGAATGCAAATAAGAGGATAATAACGCCAGATATGATCCGCGGAAACAGTTTATTGTTCTCCAATTGTTTTTGGTCCCGAGTCAAACAACAGAAAAACACCTCTTGTTTGTTTCCGCGGTGCCCCCGCTGTTTTTGTTTTGCTAATATTAATATCTGGAAAGAGATGAACTCGTATGTGAGACATACCAATGAAAACATCACCTTGTTAAAAGGCAATATTGTTCTCAATTAATGAATCAATTAACTTATCTAAGTGCCAGGCTACTGTATATAAATCATTCATTATCAATGCTCTGCTAACCTTCCAGTGTTATCTCAGTGGTCCAATAGACGTCCCCCAGGTCCCCCGTCTCAAGGTTGATCTGCACAGCGGATGGACAAGAGACAGCTGCCCATCAGTCTCCTGCTACAGCGGGCCATTAGAGCACGGCCTGTGTTTGTGTCTATGTGTTTGTCATTTACAGGTTTAATTAGACACCGGTGTTAATGGCGGAGATGACTTTGGGGCGAAGGATGAATGACACTGTCAGGCAGCAGGGCTACAATATGTTTCACTAAGAGTTGAGGAGGGGAGGCGAAGAGAGGAAACTACGATAGAGGAGCGCGGATAAAGCAGAGGGAAAGAGTGAAGGGTGAAGGGAGGGTCATATTGATATTATTTATGAATGGGTGGTTCTGTGTGTGTGAAAATATGTTTGTGGGTGTGTGTATGTGTGTGTGTGTGTGTGTGTGTGTTTGTTAATGGAGCCCCATACTGTATCTCTGCTGTCCAGGTCACCTGCCGTTCCCTCTGTGGAGCTAAGGATTATCCCAGGAAGTGAATTGGAGCAACAGTAATGTGAAGCGTGCCTCTTACTGTAAGACACACACACACACACGGTTTTCTGAAGAGGACAGTCCCCCCCCACACACACACACACACAAACTGATATGTAAACTAAACATGCATAATTCCCTGAAGGGCTATAACAGTGACTTTGCATGTTATGTGATATTGCATTTTTTGGGCTGTGAATTACAAAACCACATTTAAACTGCACTACTGCTGACCAAACTTCAAAAAACACAATGGGCCTCATGCAGGACGTGATATACGAACAAATTTCCTCTTATTTTTGTTGTTATCAACGATTTGTTCTTGTTTTGTTCGTAACCATCGATTTCTGGGATTCACCAGTGTTTTCTTATTTTTGCTCTTCTCCTAGGTAAGAGAAGTGGTCGTGATCTATCCAGTGCATTTCTTTTGGTGGCATCTCTCCAATTCTTGGGCATGTGCCAGAGTATTTGCACACGGCACAACACCTGCCCTTATATAGTGTTTATGGGGCGTTACTTATGTGAAGAATAAACAAACAGCTACACGCCTCCAATTTATGATCAAGTGGGATTCATCATTCAGCACACCTGGGGAAGAGCAGATTTGGATGGTTATGAACGTTTGGTGCATCTGGAGTTGACTTCTCTTATTTTTTCTTAACATAAAATTAGGAGAAAATATAAGAGAAATTTAAGAGAATGTTGCTGCATGAGGCCCAGTGTTAGCTAGTAGTAGTTAGTAGAGAAACTTGAAACTTGCTTAAGATTAATTATATATCTTTTTATTTAAATATTTTTTTATTTTTTTATTTATTTTGTTTTTTGTCTTCTTGATCTTCTTCCCCTTTCCATTTCTGTTTCAAACGTGTTTATTTATTTTCAAGTATTTGAATTCAGGGATTTTTATCGAGTATTGATTGGGAGCTAGTCGTTTATGCTGCCATCTTGGGCAAGCTCAGGCTCCTCCCCCGATTCATTTTTCTTTTAATCATAATTAAGATTATGGGGTTTTGATTTACAATTGTTTTGGCAGTTATGTTATTATCTGGATTGTCTTTGTCACACGACAGTAAATTGAAAATCTTAGGGGTTTGGACTTTTTGTTGGACAAAACAAGACATTTGAGGACGTCCCTTGGGGTGTGCCAAATTTTGTACCTGATTAATTGAGAAAATAATTGGCAGATTAATCGATAATGACAATAATCACCCTACTAAAGCTATGGAACATGAAATGTAAAACATACCTGATTTGTATTTAATATTTTAAAATCAGTACTTTTTTATTAACCTGATTTGTTAACAACCAGAATCTCAAATCCAGCAGCTCTTTTGTGACGTTGTTTTGTGCTTAACGTGTGCTATACAGGTGCTTCCGTGCTGCCGTGCATCACAATAAAAACATGTTTTCCTCACGCTGCTCATAAACAAATTAATTTATTACTTTTTGAGAATGGAAATGCTAAATATTACTAATCCAATCCCATCAATCGTAATCTTTCTTCTATTAATATCGCAAACAATAAAAACAGTGTTTTGTGATCCAAGCCGGGGAATTACACAGGACACATTTATATTATCCCCTTTTGCACGCGTGCGCACACACGCACACACGCACACACGCACAGACTTCTGATCTTCCTTATAAGGTGAACGTGGGATTTCTGGTAATGTCCCGGCTCCATTTTCATTTTAATCACGGCAATGGGATCAGACAAGCTGGTAGGGCGGCGGGCTTGGCCTGGCTCGGTTGATTGTTCTGATTGAGTTTTCTTTGTTTGGCAGATATGTAATACAGCCTGCTTAAGAGGATTTGATAAGAGGAAGGAGGTTATTGTGTGATTTAATCATGTTCACTGAGGTGAACCTGCACTTGTCCACTTCCTGACAGCGACCTTAATGTCTCGGCACACAGAGGGACAAGTTTGTTGACATTAAAACCATACCGCTGGTATGCCACAAAGCCCTGTAATGCAATTCATGAAAGGACATGTTTGTGCCATTTTTCCTGTATTGTTCTTGAATATTGAGTGGAGTAATATATAGTGCATCCAAGAAGTATTGTTTAAATTAATGTTTCCCCTCATCAATCTACACTCAAATGTCAATGCGAAAACATAATTTTATACATTTTTGGAAATTTATTAGAAAGAAAAAAATGAAATATCATATTGACAGTTTTAATTTTTTTTTTTTTTTTTTTTTTTAAGATTTCAGACCCTTTGCTGAAATTTAGCTCAGGTGTCTCCCATTTCTCTTGATCATCTTTGAGATGTTTCTACACCTTGATTGGAGTCCACCTGCGGTAAATTCAATTGATTGGACATGATTTGGAAAAGAACACACCTGTAAGGTCTGTGACGACCCTGCTGGGGTTGTCCTGATGTGGTGTGTGTGTGCTCCAGAGTGGCTATAGGCGGAGTGAAGACCAGGGTCGTCAAAGGAGATGTGGCACACCTATACCGTCTGGCTCACCTGTATTTAATATGGCCGTGGCTTGTGCTCTGATTCTCTCTCAGCATGCCACACCTTGTGGACACTCCAGCTCTACCCATGTCTTTTTTCAGTGTGCCTCAAAGAGAAGACCGACTGTGACTGTTGTTGCAAAGAAACATTTAACCTCAATGTGTGTGATTGCGTTTGGGAGCAGAGGGGCTAATTATTTCTGACTGAAACATACAAAAAGTGGGATTAATTATATTCGATATTCTATATTTTTCTAATTGTCATCAAATCCCATGAATGGACAAAAAAATGTTTTAGTCTCTCAAGACTTTCTGGAGTCCCATACCCTGTCTGTTACATTCAGCATCAAGCCCATTCATTCCTGATGAATATTTAAAAATGGAATATATACTTTCGTTTTTTTTAAACAGGCTAAATGATTTCCTAGAAAAGCTGGGCATTGTTGTTTTTAGCAAATGTTTATCAATCAGTGCATTTGTGGGGGACTATTTTAAGCTTTGGATTTGGTGTGAAATGAGTCTTTATGGTGGCAGGATGATGTATGTGGGATTGAGAAAATACACTAGAGAGCTCAAGTCCATTGTAATGAGAGAATGTGTCACCCAGTACAACAGTGTGGCTCATTGATGTGTTTTTAAAAGTTTTGGACACTAACGTAGATCTGTGGCTATAGGCAATACTGGACCAGTGGGATTAAAGCTACAGTGGGTAGAAATGGAGCAAATATGATTAAAAATTGTTATTTTTATAAAACGGTCACTATATCCTGACAGTAGTGCATGAGACAGGTAATCTGAAATAAATCATGTGCCTCTGTGTCCTCCGGTGTCCTCCAGTGCTCCTAACGGCATCTGCAAGATTTCACAGACCGGAAAAAAACAACCAATCAGAGCCGAGCTGGAGCCTGCCGTCTCTGAGCAGCTGTCAATGACTCGCAAACTCCGATCAAGCGGTCAAACTAGGCAGCGCTGATCCAATATGAATCAATATTCTGTTATTGTAATGCCTATTTCTCTCCTCAAATGTTTTCAGAAACATCTTGTAGTGTACTGTTTAGCTGTAAAATGAGAATGTTTGTGACCCGGCAACCATGTTGAGATCAGTTGAGGAAATACCAAGCACCGCCCACCAGCCAGAGCGCAGCCAATAGGAACGCTCTCTGTCTGAAATGACCTGACATTGGCCACAGTCTCCCGTTGCGGGCTAGATTTTTTAAAGCCTGAAAACAGAGCCATGAGGAGGTGCAGAAGTCTAGTTTTCTCTCAGAACACTTGAATTACAATATGCTGAAAGGTTATTATGGGATTTTTGCCCAATGATGCCAAAAATATACTGCCTACTCCCACTTTAATTCATTGTTATTTTTGGCTTTTTCATGAGTTTTGTTGACTCTAAAATTAGAATGACACCAGACTTATCCTTTAAGGTTTTGCCACCACAAATGCACAGGTTGATTTAGAAGTTTGTATGGTTGGTATGGGTGGGGGACCTTTTAATAACCTTTTAATGTGAAACTGGATGTTAACAAAGATGGATTAGTTGGAAGAACATCCGTAGACAGATAATAGACAGATTATGTATAAGCAAATGTCACGAGGATAAACTGTCATGAACAATGCACAAAAGATGAAAGCAACATTACAGATGTATGATGAGGACATACAGGCTTTTTGAGGTAAACGTGTTAAAATGTATACTCGATCTCTCGAGTATAGATAAAGGTTGAAGTGTTAACTATTTCCCTGTTAAAATGGGCAACCTAAAATCGTACTGTACCAGCTTTGTATGACATGTTTTTTATTTAAAAAAGCATAGAATTGTTTTTTTTTTTTATTTGTCATATTCACATAAATGACAAATGTGGGCACCAAGGTAAAAAGCCGTGCTCTAAATATGTCCATAAGGGTTTCCTGATGTCTAACTGGTCTTGCCGTCTGCCACTGGGAGGATTAAGCCGGCTGAGGTGGCGGGGTGACCCCCTTCCTCCTGATGTTCACTCTCCCTCTCACATTTTCACTTTCTGCTCCTCATTAACATCAAAAATTATCTGAAGATCATCACAGCTAGATTCATCTATAGATAATTCAGTATTGCAGAGATGAAGCAAACTTGTAATGTAATGCAGTGTGTGTATGTTACTCTCAGTGTGTGTTAGAGAGAGAGAGAGAGAGAGTTAAGCCTAGCATTAGCTTTGCTCAGTTTGTGGCTTTTCCTCCATCAGCAGCAGTATTATTTACATGAGTCCCAGCAGGGAACCTGCTCCTGGTCCAACACTTCAGCTGGTTACTCATCGGTATTTTGACATGACGGTTTAATCTAAATTGAGAGGAACAAGACACACAACATGCAAAGTCCTACTTCTGCTACTACGGTAAATTACATAAGAAATATCCTAAATGTTGCATGATTTCGAGAGATCCTACAGCGGGTTTGGATTTAAGCATTACAATATTAATATACATTTTTTAACAGTGCACCCTTAATTACTTAATCCTCTTATGCCCCCTCCAATGCTCTGAAAAACAGGGTCATCTTGTGTGTGTGTGTGTGCGTTTGCTGAATGTCATGTGAAAATCTACTGTTTGTGTGTGTGTCTAATATGCCCTGACATGGTACCCCACCCAAACACACCATAGCTCCGTGACCTCCACTAGTCCCTCCCTCCATCTCCTTCAACCGCTGCACAAACTCCCAGCCAGGCCCATCCCATCATAATCAGATCAGGATATGTGCCTATGCATATGTATAGTATTTATTACGAGCAGCAACAACTAGATTAGCATCTTTAATTATTTAGTCACTAAAATATCCCTTTTCTGCAAAATTGTCAACATGGTAGATTCATTTATTTATTCATTTATTTCGTATTTCCTTTATTTGCTGTCAGACAACCACAGATCTTAGATGTTTTTAAACTAAATACACCCATAAATTGATGTTTCAGTCACTCTCTACTAAACTATTTCATAAAAATTCCTCTGGAATATTTCCAGCTCCTCCTATCTTGTGTCATTTTGGGCCTACCGACTGCCACACAGAGGCTTTGTGTGTGGCTGACTTGCTGGCTGGTTGAGTGTGACTGCTTGGCTTAGCGTCAGCTGTTGGCCCAGCCAGGCTCAGCTCAGATTGCTCCAGATTAGGAGATGGGGCACTCTGAGAGCAACTATGATCCATATTAAAGCTGCATAAAATGAAAATTGCAAAGATTTAGAGGCGGATCATAGGCCACAGAGAATTTAATCACAACCTGGCAGTGTGTGCGTGTGCGTGTGTGTGTGTGCAACTCTCTGCATAATACAGAGCGCATAGTGACATGAGGATTATCGATGTAGGCTGTATTTACTTATCAACCCAGTGTTCAGAGATGTATCACAAATGTTTTATCAGTGCTGCAGCTCCTTCTCTGTCATGGCTACCCGAGAGCGTGATGATGCATGAAAACTTTTTTTTTTTAGGTTTTAAAGTCTGTGGAGACAAATGTGATGTGTTCACAGACACAGCGGACATGCATTTGTTCTGTGTTGGTGTGCGAGTGGGCGAGAGAGAGAGAGTGTGTGTGTGTTTATGTGTGAGCGCAGCCGGGTATGATACTGTTCCGGTGTCCTCAACACTTGTAATCCCCCTAAAGCTTTAAATACTGTTACTGTGTATTTAAAGGGTAGTCTAGTAACAGATAGCTGTGCAGACATCCTCAATTTCTAGTTGTAGTATTTAAACTACATTTTCTTTAACATAATAAAAACAATACGTATTAAATTACCTATTAAACTGTGCCTACCTATACCTTCAAAACTATTAACTGGATCTTACATAAGTCAACACTAGCTCTTTTTTTTATTTCACACTGAACTCCTGACAATTATAAGACATAACTATATGAGACTCTTCTTTGGCATATAGGTATGATAAATATTTGAAATGACAAAGAATACAATGTTTTTGGATTGGTGGAAAGCAATTATTAGTCAATTACAATTTAAGGATACTTCTACTTTACTATTTTCATTATATGCTTATACTTCTACCTCCTCGTTACATATCGAAAGAAAATACTTTTTCTGCACTATATTAATTTGACAGCTGTATTTACTCTGCAGATTCTGCAACCATTAAATATGATGTTGTAAATGTTGATTAAACTATCAAACCACATAAAAAGTGTTAATATAGAGTATAGAATTGACTCTACTTTAACCAGCTACAACATTATAATTCCTTTTAGACATTAATGCATAAATAATTGCAATCCAATATTATAATGACAGGGGCCATTCTGCATAATGAGAACTTTTACTTTAATACTTACAGTAAATCAATATAACCGATATTATTTCTGCACTCTCACTTGAGTAAAATATTAATGCACTTTTACTTATTTTTACATGGTGGTACTGCTACTTTTTCTCAAGGATCTGAATACTTCTTCCACCTCTGTGTATGTGTGTTGTTAACACAAATCTTAAAGAAGTAATTGTCAACTTCCTTTACAGTATCGGTAAAACAATCCTTTCTGTTCCTTTATAGTGAATGTTTTTGGTGTATGTGTGTGTGTTTGCAGCCATAGGCTACATGTGCTTGAGATACCTGACAGAATTCATGACTCGTGCCCTATTTGTGCTCACCTGTATCTGCGTCTCTGCTACATCTAAGCACCTATGATGTTGCCTATAAATATAATTTTTCTCTCCCTTTCATTGTCTCTTTTCTCCAGTTTTGTGCAGGTTTTTGTTGCATATCTCTCTTCTGTTAGCTGCTTCTTCCTCTTTTTCTTCCTCCCTCCCTTTTCTTCCAGTCCATATTTCCAAATCCCTCTCCAAGAGCACATTGTGTGTGTGTATGTGTGTGTGTGTGTCGGCATGATTGTCATACACACAAATGTGCACACAAGCACAGAACGCAGACTTAGATCGAGCAGATGGTGACCGTATTCATTTTTTCCCCGACTAACATTAACCATTCATTATAGACAGCAGACTAAGCCAATCCCACATCCTCCCCCATGCAACATGTACACACACATCCACACATCCACACATCCACACACACACACATGTCCAATAATTTTGCCATCAGCCCATTGACAGTCCCAAAATCTTGTGTGCCCCTCAGTCAGTGTTGATACTCTCTCCTTCCAGACGGTCCCAGCTCTGCTCTGACTCAATCTGTTGACATTTCTGATTCCGTCCCCATGACTCAAATTTCTCCTCCTTCACTTCAGCAGCCCACAACAGGAGTAAGGAGCATCTGACGCTTCCCTCTGCCTCCCCTTCCATCCAATCCCGCTGTTTTTTTTTCTGTCTTTGTTCCTTCCACTTTCACTGTCTGGCTTCCTCTGGCAACTTCCCCGTAAGTAAGAGTCACAACCACTCTTCCTTTGTTTCTCTTTGTGTCTCTCTCTTCATTTCTCTCTCTCTGTAATCAAATAGAAAAAAAATAAAACCTGTTAGGCGGTAAATCAGGTTTAATCTCTGGCTTGAAGAAAAGATGAACATTAATCCACATCTGTCCATACAAATGTTTACCGCTCATATTTCAGACCTCATTAGGCCCTGCTGTTAAGCTGCATGCTGCAAGAAAAACCAGTAGAAGACAGACAGACAGAAGAGAGACACTAATGTGTGTAAAAATGTGTTATTGTGTCAAAGTTTGTGTGCTCACAGACGTGCACGCTCACCTCCTTGGATGCCTCCCCCTGCATGTGGTGAGGTTTTGGCCCTCTGCCTCTCCGCGTTGTCTGAAGGGTGCAGAGGCAGAGAGCTCGCACACACTTAAACTAATGAGAGTTTTAGGTGCAGTCAGAGAGCAGTGTGAGTTAGTGTTCCTCAGCCACCCGCTGGACATCAATCGCCCCGCGGCCTGAAGGCTTTACTCAGTTGCTAAACTGCACCCATCGTTGCCCTTTGCACACACACACTCGCACAGACCCACAGTCGAGGCGTCCTGAGGAGTCTAAACTTTCTGTGATCTACACCAGAAAGAAATGTATCAGCATAGTCTGCAGCAAGCTTTAGAGACAAAAGTCTTTTTTAACATGATTGTATTTTGATTTCGCTGCACACAAGATGTGGACAGAAAAAACATCTGCTGTTTTAAAGGTACCCCGGTGGAATTTTTTAACCACTTGGAGTGCTATGGAGCAATGTTTTTACAAGTGAGTCCCTGTTTTGTTCGTATCTTACACGCAAGCGAATAACGCGAGTGACGTAATACACATTGCTGCCACCGCTACTGCTCGACAGTTGGCGGCGGTAACACACAAAGAAGCGTAGCAAAGGCAGTGAAGAAGAAGACTGCAAGCTAGCAAACATGAACGGAAACAAAGCATGATTTAAAATATTCGGAAAATGTCTTATGAGGAAGGAATTTTTGTTGTACGGCCTCAAGGATACACACAATGCTTTTCGGTGAGTAAAGGCCGTTACACACCAACGCTGTTTTTTTTTTTCGTGCGATTACTTCGGGCGTCAATATATTTTTTCGAACTGTTGTTTTTGTCATGAATACTTTCACACAGAACGTGAATATTACGCAACGAAAAAGTGATGTAATTTTTTTCCGGAACAAGGTAACATTTTCTGAGCTTTCGCACTGTGAATAAAGGCATCAACCGATCACGTTGTGCAGAACGCGTTGAATTG
Source organism: Adelosebastes latens (assembly GCA_916700685.1). Taxonomy (NCBI): domain Eukaryota; kingdom Metazoa; phylum Chordata; class Actinopteri; order Perciformes; family Sebastidae; genus Adelosebastes; species Adelosebastes latens. The sequence continues at coordinate 59,502 of CAKAKR010068964.1, forward strand.
TGCCTATATTAATAAAACAACAACTCTGAGGCTCTGTAGTCCGAACCAGGACGGCAAACTTTATTACTCCTTTCAACCTTGACAAAGGCAGCGCAGACCAGATCCATTCTCTCCGTTCGTACCTTTCACAATATAGCCCTAGACATATCATATTTGCAGGCGAGTATTTTACATTTTCGTGTGGTTTATTCGTCACGCACCCGGTATGTAAAGGCCCTAATACTGAATGTAAACATAATTTTGTTTGTTTACAAAGAAACTCCACAGATGCACCACAATCCAGAACTCATGATGGTTAATGTTTTTTGTCAGTGAGGTGTTGCTTCGATAGTGTGTAACATTGATGTATTGGATTGCATTTTATTTTTAAGATGTTTGTTTGGGCTCTTTATTTTTGAACATAATGACAGAAACACCATGCTGTTGCGTTATGTTTTAGCGTATAAAGACCATACGCTGTATATAAGAATTAGTCACCGTGACATCACCCATTGGTTTGTGGACTGCCATTTTGAAGCCTCGAGTTCGACATTTTGGTCGTCGTCATCTTGGTTTTTGGCCGTCGCCATCTTGGTTCTTTGCAACCAGAAGTGACACGAGAGGGTGGAGCTAAGTACAACCAAACACTGAATAAGACATTTTCAGGCGACCAAAATGTTTCAATTTACTTTCACGAACTGAAAACGCACTATGAAAGGGTTAAAGTTACAGTAAGACGAAAACATGGACAACACCCAGACTGGACAACGCTGTGGTAGCAACCTGTCAGTCACACGGTAGCCACGCCCTAAAGCATACCCTGCTTTATGGTCTATTTGACTCTAAATGAGACCATAATTTACTAAATGAACATCATGCTGTATTGAAGAAGACTTGAAACTAGCGATTGAGACCATAAACTCATGTTTACAATGTTTACTGAGGTAATAAATCAAGTGAGAAGTAGGGTCATTTTCTCATAGACTTCTATACAATCAGACTTCTTTTTGCAACCAGAGGAGTCGCCCCCTGCTGGCTATTAGAAAGAATGCAAGTTTAAGGCACTTGTGCATCGGCTTCACTTTTCAGACCCGGAGGTAGCCCACTTATAAAGACCACAAACTACGAATCTTAAAAAAAAAAAAAATGCATCAGAGAGCTCACTAACAGTCTCAACAGTAATTTAACATTACAATCTTCATGTTTATTGCACAGCTATTGTATTGTGTTGTATTATCTTGTGCATACATTTTCTGTCCACCCCATATACATAATAATATTATTCCCATTGTAAGTGGTAGCCTTACATGTTGGCTTTATGTGGTTGCAATAAATTATGAATATTTTCTTAATTGCACATTCATTTGATATTATACACACAAAGGTCATGAACCTTTACTTTATGTGTTGAGTGATAACTGAAGATCCTATTCATTCATTCATTAGTTGGTGAATTATGGTGACATAATTCATGTGTTTGCTACATATATCACAGGTGTGTCAATATGCATTTGACTTTGTCCTTATCTATTCATTTTCTCTGGCGTGTCTACATTTTTTTTTTTGCAAAGTACAACCCCTCCCCCAAAATACTGTAAAGACAAAACGCATTAACACCACCCCTGTCTGTCCTTTTGTCTCCTCTCCATCCTCTCCTCTTCTGTCCGTCACCCCGCTGCCCTAAAACTGTCCTAAATGACTTAATCTACACGGCGACAGTACTCCAGAGAGGCTGGCGGTGAGCGAGGACGGTTTCTGTGTGCTGTAAGGGGATTGCTGTAATTACTGGGATCTGTGCACCGTATTTATCTTTTCAAGGGACGGGTGATCCTGCCATAAAAAGCCCAACATTTGGCAGTTAACTAATGCACACCATTAGATTGATTGTGCTGGATTTGTGTTTGTGTGTGTGCGTGTGTGTGTGCGCGCGTGTGCGTGTGTGTGTGTGTGTGTGTCCCATATTTCCCTACTGCTGTCAGGCTCTGTGATGTGTGTTAAATAATGCTTGGTTGTTCTCTGTAATCCTGATTAAATGGGGGTTAATGTGTGTCTGTTATACTTTTTCACAGACTCTCCAGCCGTGACCTTCTACGACTAAAGGGTTTGCATAAATGAACTGGCTTACGAGACATGATTAGACGGCGGGAGATGCAGTGAGATGAGGCAGAGGTACGAGGTTCAGGTGGCATCGTCTGTATTTGCTGTCTTGGTGTCTCACTACGTGGGAACACGAGAGACAGAACGACTGACATTTTGTCGCAAAAAATAAATAAAAATCATTGTCTGATATGCTCTTTTCTTAAACATAAACCTCAGCAGCTTTTAAAATCTGACATAGGAGTACAATAAAAGGGAGAAAATAATGAAAGAAAATGAAATTATCACTCTTCTTGGATGTGGCAGAGAAACAAACAGATTGACCACGCTCTTCTTTCCAAAATCCTCCCCCGTGCAGGCAACATGTTCCTCACGTCCATCTTGGCTGTTTTTTTTTTTGTGTTTTTTTTCAGATATTTGGTGTCAGTGTGTGCGTGTGTCTGTCTTGTGTGTGCGTACGTGTAAATGTGAGCATGGGTTTTGTGTGTGAAGACGGAGGCTGCACCAGGCTGTCCAGCCTACACACAAACCGTCCCGTCGTTAAATCACCTTACTGTTCCATCCACCATCCACTGCCCTGAGCGTGTTTCTCATTTGATGTGTGCTTTGCTTGAAATGAAAGACACACGGGGAGAGGAGAGCAAGAATAAAAATGCAAGAGGTATCGAGAGAGGATGCATAAAAAACACTGGACGTCAAAGTAACTTCTGTGCTCTCTTTGCATTAATAAAACTAACTTTTGCCATCTTTGGCACTTCAGACTCTCTTGCACACACACACACACACACACACACACACACACACACACACACACACACACACACACACACACACTCTCATTTAATCTCTCTACTCTGTCCCCTTTCTCCCACTTGTTCCTTATTAATTTTTATGTTTCTGACCTCCGAAACGGGCATGAGTACACAGATATATTACAGTAATTATCTAATTTTACAGTGCCATTAAATGTCACAGAAAGCCAGAGTTATGGCATTAATACAATAAAGAGGGTTTGGGCCAGAGGGATGATAACTTAATACGGGTCCAGTCTGTAACAAACTGTCTGCTATGGATATTTGCCAGTTTTTTTTCTATCAACATATCTATCTCTCATAGCTAATTTGACACTGAAAGCATGATAAAATAAATCTATTAATATTAGGTAAAAATACAGAAAGTTTCAACAGTCGAATGGAAAGTTTGTTAAATAAAAACCTGTTTTATATTTAGCTGAATATTTCAAGCACAATCATAGTTCTACATACATTTCACATTTTCATTTCTGTATACAGACAGCTATGTTTTCCACCAGAATTCAGATTTACAACATATTATATTTAGATTCTCCTCATTTCCCCGGATCCTGGCCGGCGATAGTGTTATTTACTGTGGCTCTGACTGAGGCACATTTGGGAGCAGTTCAAATTCAAAGCTGTGCCAATCTACTCGTTCCTTTTTTTGTCTTTTTTTTTTTTCACCCCCTTCCATCGCCCTCTATTTCTCTCACTCTCCACTCATATCCTACGTACCTCTCTGTCCCAGTAGATGGAGATGTGAAATATTTAAACACACTTTGTTGTTTGGGGGACAATGCACTCCAGCAGATGGGCCATCGCCGCACAGACCCCAATGTATGCAAATCTCCATACAAAGCAGCCCAGGATGTTTTCAATATAACACAAGTGCCTCAGGCCCTGTTTTAATCCCTCTTTACCCGCAGCCAATGCACTGTTTCATCCAGTCAAACGCCTTAAGCGCTATGTCAACTTGGACATCTGGCCACATAACTGAACCCAAAAAAAAAAAGTGTGCATGTGTGTTTGGAAGGGAGCATGTTTGTGGAGGGTTAGAAGGGGAGATAAAGGTGATACAGTGCATGCTGTTGGACTGAAATATCTAGAGATAAAATTATCAGTGGCATCATTAGTGGCAGAGTACATCAAAGGACCAGGCAGTGCAGCTTCTTCACCCTCCACACCAGGGGAAGCAGGTGCCACTGTTGCTTTCTTCATTGTCTCTTAACTTGTTTTGCTGTTTTCTCACTTGTTTTTCTCACCCCCCACCCTCTAGGAATAAGCAACACACACAAGCACGCGTGCATATGCGTGCACAGATGCACCAACACACACACACGGTCGTGGCACGGTAACACACTCGTGCAGCCTGCAGACTTTCTGGTCAGAACACTGATTTCTGTCGTTGTGACATCTGAAGGGTGCTACAGCACAGCCAGACACCTGGATACACATGGCATCTTTCACTACTGTGTGTCAGAGTCCGTGTGTGTGTGCGTGAGGGTTCGTGTGCACGCTAGGTGTGCGTTAGGTGTTGGGGGAAGGTGCCATAGAAGGCAGTATCTCCTGAGGGTGAAACTCATCAGCTTTTCCTGGATGGACCACAAGTTCAGATGCTTGTGGCGATGTTGCATGTCCTCATTGACCTACATGATACAGAATACACACGCGTGCATGTATGTGCCACATACCTCTACGCAAACTACATGTGTGCACTGCAAGATACATGCGTTCACATGGGAGAATGAAGTCATATGTGATCATGCAAATTCTCGTCAACCATAACGAGGATCGGGCGGTTTATTGGGTTTAATTTCTAATTAAACGTTAGCTGAACTCTCAGGGAATGTAGGTTGTCAAGGAAAATAAAATGTGCAAAAGACAACAGTTTATAATGTATTGGACTTAATAATGTTTCTAAAACTAAGGCGCATGAAGAGCTATTCTAACAACCTTTCTCCTTTGTATTTTAAATGTTCTCTAGTTTATTTGCATGAACAATAAATTTGCAACAATTGAAAAAAAAATGTAATACTTAACATGCATGTAAAAAGATATGTTTAACTGTTCAGTAATATCTAAAACAGTTTAGAAACAGGCTTTTAGATAGATATTGAACTGTATTTTCACACATATCACCTTAAACTGCTTTTATCATAATTGCATTGCCTTTTCTTAAATAAGAGGCTTCTAATTCTGTCTTTTGAAGACATTAAATACCGCACTTTCTTATTTATAGTAGGACTGTAACTAACAATTATTTTAATTTCTCGATTAATCGATTAGTTGTTTGGTTTATAAAATGTCAGAAAATGGTGAAAAATGTCGATCAGTGTTTCCAAAAGCCCAAGATGACGTCCTTAAATGTCTTGTTCTGTCCACAACTCAAGGATATTCCGTTTACTGTCATAGAGGAGTAAAGAAAACAGAAAAATATTCACATTTAAGAAGCTGGAAACAGAATTTTGACTTTTTTTTTCTTTAAAAAAATACTCAAACGGATTAATCGATTTATCAAAACAGTTGGCGATTAATCGTTGCAGCTCTAATTTACAGCCTAATATAGCAATATGTACTAAAACATTTCATGGTTCAGTGCTTAAATGATGATGAATATTGATGGGAAACAAGCATATATTCACTATCTTTTTTCATCAAATTGTAAAACAGTGTACAGGTTATGAGTAGCCGCTATATATCGGAGCTCTGTAAGCATATTCCTTTTGCACTGTGTTTGTAGCTGGCATGAGAGAGACTGCCTGCAGCTTGTGTGATGGTCTGTGGATATGTGTGGATGTAGGGAGGGAGAGGGGGGTGGGGGGGG